>LT554082.1:37262-54226 GCA_900079185.1 Absidia glauca
AATAGGGGATCCACAAAAAAAAAAAAAAAAATAGAGAGACTAAAGCTACAGAGGGGGATTACATTCATGACTGTGGTTCCGTGGTATCTTCCTGGATGCCTGAGGTGACTTCGCCTTCCTCCTTTTCATCCGTCTTCGTTTCAATCATTTCAGCATCGTCATGGCTTGTTGCTTCGTCCCGTAGTTCGCCTTCCTCTTCTTCTTCGTCGTCGTCCTTGGTGTCTGGTTCGGTTGCGGTGCTGTCGGGCTGGGCAGGCGTCGGTTGTTGGGCAGGTGGGGTGGTTGCTTCTCCTTCTACAGCAGCGGCTTCTTCATTTTTGACAGGTTCGACGGGTTGCCTTGGCGACGATGATACCGGGGATTGCTCGTGGGTTTCTATTGGCTTTGTAGGTGGAGGGCTTGATTTGGGCGAAGATGTCCCGAGTGCAAATGGTGGCGCACTCTGAGCGGTTGATGATGAGGATGGAGGCGGGGTTGACGAGGGTGGCGATAAAGAGGTGGACTGCCTTACTGTTGAAGCGATAGGTGGTTGTGGTGAGGTCGATTTGGTGGGAGGTTTCTGTGTATCTTCGGCGCTTGGAGTCTGTTGATTCAGGGCGTCCTTTGATCGTGGCGGCGATAAAGATGTGGTGGGTGCATTCGCCATTGGGTGGTCAGAGTCCTTTTTGTCGTCACTGTTGGATCGGATGCGCTTCGTTTCTTCCATATCCTTTGTTTCGTCAGGGTACACGCGCTTATCACCTCGAGATTGACCAATACTTAGTAGCATGTCGGCGGCGCTCGCATCATAGTCATCATCCGTTGCAGCTCGGCCGCCAGGTGTACGAGAAGCGGCGGTTGATTCTTTGGTGCTGTGGTGCTGTTGCTGATGGTGATCATAACGTTCAGGCTCCCGTCTCGAGGCTTGATGGTGAGGTTCGTGGCTGTAATGTTGTCGCACGTCTCTCATTGATGATTGTTGCTGCTGTTGCTGTTGTGCCGGTGATGGTGGTTCTTGATTGGGAGATCGAAGAGGAGGACGTTCATATTCCTGCTTGATGTCGTTGTGATGCTGTTGTCGAGAGGCATGCATGTCTGCTGTATCGTCACTAGAGATAGGCGCTGAAGGAGGACCTCGATGGTACGACGACTCAGAGGCATGGTTAAGTCGAGAATAAGTCGTTGGCGACGGTGAGTGAGGTAAGATGTCAGGTCGAGTAGAGGCGTAATGACCATCGGCAGTAATGGGTCTACCTGAAGGATGGTTTTGGCGGGCTCCGTGGTCGTAATCAGGATGTGGAGGAGCCATTTCATAACCTTGCGGGGGTTGTTGATGATGCTGATGTTCAGATTGATTGGGAGCAGGGGATCGGTGGTGGTGATGTTGTTGTTGTGGAGGCGGGGCGTCATATTGCTTAGGTGACGATGCATGATGTAAGCTTGCGGATGGTCTTGAGCGAGGAGAGGCCAAATGGGGACGAGCATTATCACCAGATACATTAGGAGATCGGAGACCTTCGGAAACACCAGGAGGTTTGCCAAAGGGCGATTGGTGTAGATTGGGTAAGCCAGAGCCAGGCTGACCGCCATTGTGTGCGGCATGAGGGCCAGAGCCAGGAGGGGGAGGAGGTCCACTTGGTATGGATGAAGGGTGTTGGGATTGAGAGGATCTACCATTATCTTGCATGATTGGGTTCATTTGCGAGCGATCAGATGGTGTTGGTGCACGTCCTCCGCCACTGCCGATATCAGGGATACGGACATCTTCCCGAGTTGTAGGTGCAGGGTAGGAAGAGGGTGGGTAAAGTCCAGGAGATCTTCGACCAGAAGCTGCAGGAGGTTGCTGGTGTTGGTGCTGCTGCTGTTGTTGTTGCTGATGCTGCTGAGGTGGAGGTGGAGGACCGCTGGGCATAGGTAGGTCACGTCCTGGTCCCGCACTGGCTTCATGAGGAGGAAGGGACTATATCAAAAGTAAAAGAGACGACAGTATGAGTATTGACAATGTCATAAGGCATATTATGTCATTGATTACCATTGGTAAATGAGGAGGAGGAGGACCACGCTCTTCAACGGATCGTTGTTGTGGAGGAGTTGGACCAGTGTGGTATGCGCTCATGCCACTTGGAGGGCCACTGGGCGCTTGACTCTATATATAATGACCAATGTAAGCAATCTATTTCATCCGACCGTCCCGCCCATGCAAGAGATCCGTACCTGTCCGTAAGCTGGTCCATTCAAAGGCTGTGCGTTAGGTCCACTCTGGTATTGGCTTGGGTTACTGACATCTTGTGGAGTAGGAGCACTACCAGGCCTAAGGACGAGATGTAAGTATCCTTCTTCTATTATTGTGGAAACCCATTGACTTACGTTTGTGGAGTATGTGATTGTGATTTGCGTAGCAGTTCCAATCGTTGCTTGATATGTGGGTTAGAAGGATCAAGTTCGGCAGCTCGTTGATAGGCGTCCAAGGCATCTTGAATTTGATTGTTGCATGATTCATACAAGGTACCCAGATCATACCAGACTTCACTGATATAAGGATTCAACCGAATAGCACGGCTATAGGCATCAAGCGCATCGCGGTACTACAAAGAAAGACGGAGATAGCTAGTTAGTCGGAGTTTACACGACGAAGACTCATGCACGATATACATCATACCTGATTGATTTGGTAATACAACACACCAATGGAGCACCAGAAGGTGGGGTTCCGAGCATCCCGATACACCGCCTGTTGATAAGCTTCATAAGCCTTGTTGTAGTTTTGTTCGGCCATGTAGCATCGACCGAGGAGATACCAGGATTGGGCATCGTTACTGTCGGATTTCAAAGATCGGGTCAGGTACTGAATAGCATTGGATTGATTGCAGAAGGAGGTGTTTTGTTGATGGTAAAGCCAGCCTAGTTGTTGAAGGACCTTTGCATGATCAGGATTCTCGGCCAAGACACGTTCATATGCTTCTTTGGCTTGTTCATACTAATTTACACAAAAGATGTCCGTGCATGCATACCGGTCAGTACTTGGCCTATGCTTTGTTCTCTGTTTGTTGACATTACCTCTTTCTGTTGTTCATAAACATGACCAGTTTGGAACCAGATATCAGATTCAGTTAAGGGACGAGGAGGTGACTGAAGAATGTATTGGAAGCACTTTTATAGGAGAAGTCGAAAAGGTTAATACACACATACACAACCGTTCATTTTTATCCCTTACCTGAAGAGAGAGATCAAACTTTTGTTGTTGCTTGTAGATGATCCCTAACCTAAAGTAAATTTCATTCGCCTTTTCAAACTTGGGATCCATTTTCATGACAGCAGAGAAAGCTTCTTCAGCGTGTTCCAAGGAGCCATACCGATCATACAGGATACCAATACCATACCAAAGCTTAGGATCTTTTGGATTAGAGAGATGATACAAAGCTTGTTGATACGCATGATAAGCTTCTTGAAGATTGTCCATCATGAGATAGCAGTGGCCTAATGCAGCCCAAGTTTCACCATTGCTTTCTTGAATAGCTAGTATGCGTTTGAAGTATTCCACAGCCTAAGAACAAAGCACACGGCAACATTACAAAAGTGAGTGCCTTTCATCACGGTCATTAGCACGTAAACTATAAGTACTTACCCTGGCAAATTGTTCACGTCCACGACAAAGAGAGGCGATTTGTGTCAAGGCAACGATGGAATAAGGATTATGTCGTAAGGCGGATTCATAGCAGTTCATTGCCTTTTCATAGTCGGTCATCATTTCGGCGAGGTTACCTAGATTACAGCAACATGAAGGTCGGTCAGTCAGTCACCAGATGAACGTCACCATATCCATCAGCGCTTCTTTCTTACCCATCGTAAGCCAAGTCTGTTCATTGATGGCTGCTAGTTTTTGAGCCGTAGTAGTAGGCTGCGGTGGTGGTCCAGTGGCAGCCATGGTGTTAATGTTGTTGTTGATAGAAGAGCGGTGAAGGAATCTAAGGAAGAAAGGGTAAAGGGTAGAAAAGAGGGGAGGGGAAGAAGGATGACAAGAAAAAACAAAAAAGAAAGTGAAAGAGAGGGAAGAAAATGAGTGAGCGAGAGAGAAAAAAGATTTATACGTCACAACCCAAAAAAATCCAAAATGATCCCCCCCCCCAAAAAAGACCAATCTCCGCCCACCCACCCACCACACGGCCTGAAGAATAGAAAATTCAAAGTCCAACCAAAGGCAACCCAACCATGTATTAAAAACAAACCAGCCTACCCCCCATAGTCTTCCTTATCATACTTACCTTTGAAAAGTTCAATGTGTAGTAAGCAAAAGTAGGAGAGTTCGTAGTGTTCAGTGATAAAAGACGTTTATACAGCTGACGTTTCGAGCAAATCGGATGGAAACGTGTTTAAAAGGGTAAAGGGAAGAAGTAGAAGAAGAAAAGGGAAAGAGAAAGGAAAAAGAGAAAGGAAAAGGGAAGAAATAGAGAAAAGATCCAACGTGTGGTGAGGTATTTGGCCTGTTGCTGTTATTGGAGGAAGCGAGGAGTGGGTTGGTGAATGTGGATGGGGGGTGCGAACCTCGATTTAGTGTGACAAAAACGTTTGAACGTTAAAAAGAGAGAGTTCCCGAGTCAAAAAAAAAAAAAATAGGGTTGATGAATCTCTTTTTTTTTTCAACCCAGTCCATCTTTGGTAAATGAAGATCAATTGCCTGCAACCATGCATTCCCTTTTGGATGCGAGCGTGGAACTGATCATTTCTTCTTGTCTTCACTAAGCACAGGAAGGGGTCAAACGATAATCGACAACTTGCTACCCGAATGCTCGAGAAACGGTGGCCATCCTACAAAAAACTCCCTTTTTCATACCTCGAACCCCCCAATGAAATCAGTTTTTCAAACTCCGCCTAGAGGTTTCGAAGACCAACAGCTTTGCTGCTGCGTGGGGGAGGAATCTCCTGATCCAATGTTTGATAGGGTCATTGGGCGCACTTTCTTTTGACAGTGGGGACAGTGTAGGACAAACCAAGAGCAAGATGATGAAATCAAAACAACACACAAAAGTCGAAACAAAGCAAAAAACATCTTCCGGACCATCGTCCGTTTTACTAAAAGGAGATCTGATTGCCGTGGAAGTCAGGGCTATTTACAAACACCAGGTCCGATTCAATCTCAGACACCACTAGCATTCATGCTTGAGCAAGACAAACCCTTGGCCTGCAGTTCCTTTGCATTCCCACAGCCGAGAAAGAAAAACCCCGCTTTACTGACCATGTACAATGATTAACCTCTTTATGGTATGTATGCAAAAAAGAACATGAATAGCCATATTCCCTACATTCACGGATGACAAGGCAGTTCGTTCATGCTGACTGGGGAACTCCGTATTTAGTTCAAGCTCCGCGCATCGCCCATGAGACGAGCTCCTGATTGATTTGCAGGTCAGCATTAATTCAATCCCCGCTCGCCGCTCTACTTAAAAGTAACGGATTCTGTTCTTTTTACCTTTTCTCTGCTTCTTCATCACTTTTTTCTTTCCATCGACATTAGAGCCGCACCACGGACGAATCGCTCTCTATATAATCACCTTGAGCAGTGGGCGCATGGTAACACTTTCCCTCTCACCATCATGTGCATCTAGCTCTTACCATCACTAACATTAACTTTTTGCATCATTGCTCGTTTTTTTCTCAGATGATCGGAAGGGATGACAACGGGCATCGGCTCTCTGGCACCAGGACTGGATGGACATGGCCTTAGAAAGGGATTGGGACCAAGGGATTACGAATGACAAGGGGAAACCTTCGCAATATTTTTTAGGCAGCAGAATGTCCAGCTATTGCCCTCTCAAAGAGCACTATATCTTTGCTCACTTCCCTTTGGACACTACCACTGACCCTTATGGCACCGCTGACCAGCTCATCCTTCTCTTCATTCCGTAGCTCATTACACTAGATTAGTCATTCCCTCGCAAGTTGTACAAGTAGTTTAACCGTAGTCTACATTTAGTGAATAAAGCCTATTTGATTCTATGACTGTATTTTTTTTGAACATGTTGGCAGTCCTCCAGTAAACCCTGACATGCGAGGGTGTGCCAAGTCTTGGGCCGATTGCTATGGACACATAGAGTTTGAAAAAGGCAGGGTGTGAAATACAGGGGGGTGGGCGGGCTTTGAAAACTTTTGATTTTTTTGGAACCTTTATGATTTCTCATTGTAAAAGTTTGTGATGAGTTGGCCTATCTCTCAAAACCGAGATGTATAACCCTTCTTCAAACTCTATATGCATAAAGATGAAATGTATATCTATCGAAGGATACCAAACTTGAAGTATGCATGTGCCTTGATCGTCGGTGAACTCTTGAAAAAGTCCCAAATTAGCGACTGATTCCAGTGGTCTCAAAGTGGGTACTTTATCCATGCAAACCCAACGTCTTTGGCGTAATCAGGTAGGTGCGACGCACTTCTTGCTGCATGTAAAATTTGAGGCGGGGTGTGTTATCTTTTTTACGAGAAAATGGATGTCTACCAAAAAGTGACACTTTTTCACGCGGGATGGCCCATCCTTTTTTCCTCAAAAAGCGTCGCTTGAAAAGTTTGGCATCATTTTGGTTTTATAAACTGGAGGATGCCAGGAACATTGAGTGGACATTGTTCAAAAGACAGAGTAGTCGAGTCAAAAAAGTGAGGCCTGAGTTTAGGCGGCTTTATAGGCGGCTTTGTAGGCGGCTTTTGGACCGTCTGCTGGCCTCACCCTTGACTTTTAGCCGGCTTTTGTGTGGTCTCATGCCCCAGGCTTGTGTTTAGCACCCAATGGTTGACCTTTTGGCAGGCCTTGAAAAGTTGAGATCCAATTTTTGGGAAAGAATCATTTATTTCTCAAAAGGAAGTTAGACAGCCCATCCTCAAATTTTACAGGCAACACAATGCATTGCGTAGCTATCGATGGGTACCAAAAAACATGCATTTTGATGTCGAATAGGCCCATGAACGATACAATAAGTTTTAAAAAAGCGACCGATCGGAGTGGTACGTACCAAAAAAGGGAACTCATCGAAGGAAACCAGGCGTTCTGGGCATCATGCAATAGATACAAAGCACATCCAAGCCCTTGTTGAATTTGAAGGCAGATTGTTCCTTCAGGTTGGGAGAACAAAGAGACACAAATTGTTTCCAAAAGGATACATAGCTCAACCCCCTTTTTTTTTGAAGGATGCTTTATTCCTCAGAACTGAGATGGACAACCTGCGTTCAAATTTGACAAGGATGTGGGCGTGCTCCGTATCTATTGCACGATACCATGAAACATGCGTTTGGATGTCGAGTGAGTCCATGAACGCCACAATGATTTTCAAAAAAGCGACCGACTGGAGTGGTACGTATCAAGAAAGTGAACTCGACCAAGGAAACCAGGCGTTTATGGTATCATGCAATAGATACAAAGTACGTCCATACTCTTGTCAAATTTGAACGTAGGTTGTCCATTCAGTTTCGGAGAACAAAGAAAATCAAAACTTTTTCCAAAGGGATAGCTCAACCCCCCTTTTTTTTTTTTGTAAAGAATGACTTATTTCTCAGAACTAAGATAGACAACCTGCGTTCAAATTTGGCAAGGACTTGGATGTGCTTTGTATCTATTGCATGATACCAAGAAACATGCATTTGGATGTCGAATGGGTCCATGAATGCTTCAATAAGCCTTAAAAAAGCGGCGGATTGGAGTGGCATGTACCAAAAAAGTGACTGGTGCCAGAGAGACGGTATTCATTGCTACCCTGTTGACTCTACTGAGAAAAAGAGGAGCAACGATGCATAGGTAAACGTGAGCCACGGTAAGACAATGATCGACAAGACGGTGAGAAGGAGATCGTTACCCTGCGTTCGTCGTTCAAGGACGTTGTGTAGAAATCGAGCCGTTTATAGTGCGGTGCTATTATCGATGGGAAGAAAAAGAGGTGAAGCAAGGAAGAAACAAAGAAAGGGATTGCCGAAAATGTGATTTTTGTAGCTATGACGGAGTTGTAAAATATGTGGGCCTGCATTGGGACTTGGGGCACCTGGGAGATTTGCACCCCACTAGAATTTCAATCGCCGCCCAGGCTACAAGAATCCTTTTTTTTTCCTCCCATCCTATTTTTGCCTCTTCTTTTGCTTCTTCCTCCCTTTTTATTTTTCCATCGACATTTTAGCATCGCACTACGAACGACGACGGTAGACGAACGAACGGTAAGACTCCCCTTCTCAGCATCCCTGCTCATCTTTTTGCTTACCATGACTGACCATGCCTTTTTACATTTCTCATCTATCTTTCGACTTTAGATCCGCTACGACGACGACGACGACGATAACGATGACAACGATTACAATGACACCTTGACCATTGCCTTAGATCACTTTTTAAGGCTGTTTTAAAAAATTTCAAACGTAAAAACATGGGGAAACCCTTGAATTTTTTTTTTTAGGTGCACTCCTCTTTCCATGATAGATTCCGTAACCATGGCGCTTCCAAAGAACATTGTCTCTTTGACCACTACCTGTGGCCTCTACCACTGGTACTTTTAGCCCCGCTGACTAGCTCTCCCCTTCTTCATTCAAATAGCTCATTACACTAGATTAGTGATTCCATTCTAAACCCTTCACTGTACAGGACAGTACGTGCCTTCACCGCCACCCACTTGAACACATAGCTTAACCAGTCTTATCCAATCAATAAAACCTACTTGAAACCAATCATGTCTATAACATTTTGCATAAGCTCAGACCATCTTAGGAACCCTGAAATGGTAGTGCGCGAACGATCATGTATACCCAGTATAAACCTGCCAATCCAAGTTGTGATCTGTCCCCTCGCAACGATGTGATCCTTCTCTTCCAGTCACTATAATGCTCATCCTTATCAACTACGGTCCGAATCATGACGATATATTTATTGCTTGCTGATACAACGATCTAAACTACCTAGCTACCCAATCTATTCTACAATCAAATCCTTGACATTCCAATCTTCATAGGTCCCATCAGGCATAAACCGCCGTACAATCAAAGGGATCTTCTTTTCCCGCAGTTCCTTCATAGCAATCACCAAAGGATCGGTTTCGCCATCCAATTCCACAGTGACAGGTGCGTTCAGACTAGAGAAGGTCATGAGTCAATCCGCCTCGCTCTTCCAGCCTCTCTGATTTACCTGATTTGAAGAGCACGGGTCCCCAAGATTCTTGCTCGTTCGTATTTCGTCATGTAAGGTGTGGTGGTCTTTTCCTTGTTTTCGCCGCCTTGTTGGTTTGCTGCTCCATTCACTGTGTTTTCTTCGAGAATCATGACGGCATCTTGTTCTTGAGTAGGCTCCATTTCTTGATCGGCATTGAGGTTTTCGTTTTCATAGTCATCGTAATCGAACTGGTGGGCCCCCATGAAAAAAGATCATGGTCAGAGTTTGGATGCCATTACGATCATATACTTACATTGTCGCCGCCGCCTTCGTAGCTAATGGAATCAATGATGGTTCATGTCAGTATGGTCTATTTGTCTAGTGGAAGATGCACCGGTTACTTACTCGTTGATTTCATTGTTTTCGTTATCAGACATGGTTGTAGAGTAGATGGATATAAATGAAAGAGAGCAAGAGAGAGAGAGAGAATTTTCCCCGTCGCTTCCCCCCTTTCATCCATAAAATAAGCCACATCCCTCTCCGCCCAAAGTTCATACTCCGCCGAGGCGTGCCATGCAAAAGTAGGAAATCGAAGGGCGCTCTTTTCTCTCTTTCCCTTCCTCACTTTTCCATCTACAGCACACAATGAACAAGCAAGGTTTATTCGGTGGTGCCATTTATACAACTATCAAGTCATCTTATGTAGATGCCAGGTAACAAAGAAAAAGGGGAGACAACAAACACGACAGGTGTCTTACCATGCATGATCTTTACAGTGATCTACGACAGATACCCGACAACCAAGAAGTCTTCCTCGACATGAACACACAACAAAGCCTGATTATCGAATTACTGGAGAAGGTCGAGCATCTCAATGAGGATTGTGCAAAGTAAAACGAACGGGTATTTAACAGTGTATGTGTGTCTAACTATTTGAACTCGATAGATTCCACTTTGAACAAATCGCTGAGCAGAATAATGCCACCAGCTATTCCATCAAGAGCATTGAACATGCCAGTGTCGATGTTGCTGCACCAAAACTGCCGTAAGTTAGAGATATGTGGGGGCGGGGGAAGGATCTATCTCACTGTCTACGAGTAGGCTCGACACAACGATTTACTTTGTACGGGGTATCCAAAACGTGGCCAAGTTTAACGAAGAGGCGGTCAATCATGTGGAATTGGTGATGGCAGTGGTCCGACTGGAGAAGGTGGAGACTGATCTGATTATCTCACTCAACGCACCTATCCAAGTGGCACCCACCAGCAGCGAAATGAAGGATGTCAACCTTGTGGAACCGGCAGCACCGATTGCTAGGATTGTCGATGAAATCAAACTGGTGGTACAAGGCTTGGAAATCCATGACTGGGGACTTTTTGGCGTATAGTGTTAGTGTTTTTATAGATTACAGTTAGTGGAATAGAATAAAGCATGTGTTTGTTTATTGATGATCATTCAAAAGTGTATCAAAAGTGGGAATGGACCTAAAGGGAGGGAATGTGATAGGAGGGAATCTATACTGCAGAGCCGTAGCTTTGATCTTTGCTTTGTTGTTGGAGCAAGCGGGAATGTTCAGTGCTGTTAATGGAAGGTACCACAGAGTCAGAGCCACGCACAGAAGGATAGATGGAGGTGACTGAGGCTTCGTTGGAACGTTCGGCGTGTTCAAAGGCATCCCCGAGCCAAAGTGCTGCACCGACGATATTGGTCCACATAAACAGCAAGTTTGCAATGGGTAGCAGTTCCAGGGCAACAGAAACAGCACCAAAGTTACAGTATGTCCAGCGGTGTTTCCAGGCATGTCGGCGGGATTCAGTCACAGTCATCCCTTTAAGCTCCAAATCATGATGAATAACCAATCCCCAACTAAGAAAAAGGTTTTGTTTTAGTTCACTTTTTTTCGTCCAGTGCATGTATCACGCTACTTACCATGCAGGGAAACCGGTGATATAGCATTGCAGTGCAGTGCCCACCACAGGAATCAAGTTCAAAGGCAAAGTAATGATCAACACCAAAACCTAAGAGGGAGCAAAATAGAAGGGTTAGTCATAAAGGCAGGGTACACAAACCCCAATCGGCTTGAACACTTTACCCGAGCGAGGACCAAGAAAAAGACAAGTAGGAGACTGGACGAGAGGCTTCGGCAACAGCGGACGAGGCCTGGGATGTCTTGCCCATTATTCAACATCCGATCCAACCCGCGCGCCTTCAAGGTGGCATCAAACAAGGCGTCTTGGAAAAAGGGCACCAAAATGGCATAGCAAAGAAGGTCAAGAAGGGCTGATTCAAGAAGACTGAAAACGACCGCCGCCATCCACGCAATCCATCCCGGCCAATGGGCTTCTTCGAGGGCATGCCTTTGCCAGGGGATAAAGTACACCACCGCACAAAAGAGAGAGCATAGACCAAACCCGAGCGTCAAGAGAAAAGGTAAGAGCGTTTTAAGCCATAGTTCCTACAAGTAAATGAGAACGACCCGCCGTCAGTAAGTTTGTCGACGTTTAGGTGAGGTCAGGGGTAAAGGAGAGGTGTCAAGAGAGAGAGAGAGAGTCTTACCTTTGGGTGGGTGAAGAAAAAGGCAATGCCTTTCAAAGGATAGACTGATGACGGTACCAACATGACAAGTATGAATGAGAAGACAACCAGACAAAGTAAAAAAGTAAAAGAGAGAGAGAGAGAGGACGGCCATCGTTTCGAAAAAAGAAATATGTAGCACACATTCCAACTCCGCCCCAGTTGTTTCAAACCCCGACGTAGGGAGATCGACGGGAAGACACAGAGGAGACATTACAGTACATGATCAAATGTGCTATCTTTATTGAAGATAAGAGCAAAGGGAAGAGGAGGAATGAACGAATAGATGAATGATGAGTATAAAGTACTAGTAGGATAGGAAAGTAGAAGAAAGCTAATCTAAAGGGTAACAAGTAGTTATGTAGGGTGGTAAAAAGAAGAGGGAAGGGGTAAAACGGATTAAAGTCTGTTCGAAGGGACAGCACAAAAGATGACAGTCAAGACAATAGCAACGATAAGACTGGTGATCAGTAACCATACAGATCGAGACCATAAGATACGTTTGACTTGGGGTTGTTTGATCTTATTAAAATGGAAGGTGGTCGTTTCACTATCAAACAAGGTGATTAGAGACAGATCCTTTCATTCTTCTCCTTCTTTTTAGTATAGAGTGGTAACCCTTTTTTCTCTTACCTTGTATTAAACAAAAGAACCCATAATGGATCTAATCCGGTCAAAAAGACCAGAACATTCAGTACACCGATCCAGAAAGGAAGAAGGACCCACCACCGTACGCCCCAGGGAGAGTAGCCCAAGAAAATCAGACTGAGGCCCGTTGCAAACGCAGCCAAGAGAGCAACCAACCCAATCACCAGCCGTCCTAATTGTTGCCATAGAGTGACGTTCCCCCACACCTTGATGCGCAGAAACTTGGGATAGGCTTGTCGTTGCATGAGTTCAAACAGGTATTCCTTGGCTTCGAGAAACACCGCAGGGTCATCACGTTGATCTTCTTCCAGGAGAGCCCGAGTGCTGGTCTTGAGTCCTATAGGCAGCTGGGTGAGTTCTTTGGCAGCCGAGGGAACCAAGTACCGAAGAAGGATATGTTGTGCTGAATCGCTGACGTCTTGCCGACTAGGAATCTTGCCGCTGGTGGTTTCCGAAGGTGGTGGTAAAACTGAATCCTCGTCTCCATCGTTGTAGTGCTGTGGATGAGAAGTTGATTTCTCATTGTTGCTGTTGGAAAGGTACGACAAACGACTAAGGACACGTGGTGAATGGAAGCCTTCTACCAAATCATCTTCGGTGAGCCGTCCTGTTTTGTGCATCGATCGTATATAGCGTCGCCAGAGTTGTTCATGATGTTGTACGTCAAGGTAGAAATCCAACACCTCCTCCATATGTAGCCGGTCCCTCATCACGATATAGTAGTTGTAAAGACATATAGGTGGCAGTGTCTTACGAGTCAACACTTGCTGTAAAGTAGGTAGGCTTTTATGTGTTTCATTCATGGTCGCATTAAAAAAAGAGGGAAAGAAGGGAAGAAAGAGAAAAAAGAAAATGTGGATGACTTAAAAGGATTTGAACCACAAGCGACCAAACAGACACTTCAAACTCCGACAAATTGGTTTTTTTTGTTTTGGGATGCTTGTTTTCAAACAAAAGGAGTAAGTGTGGTACGTTGAACGCTTGTCCTCTCCGTCAAGAATGAAAAAGGTTAAAGTGGTCTTGTACATTGCTGGGCTTTTGCAGGCAAAAACAACTGGCTTCAGACACACAAAAGGAAAAGGTGGAGGGTCCAAGAAAAATGTCAAACTCCGCTCCGCTCCTGCCAAGCCCATTTCTATGGAGCATGAATAAAAAAAGGCTGCGGGCGGCTTTCTTCCTTTTTGCTTCTCTTTTCATTCTACATAATGTTTGTTACTAACCAGCTGGATGAATTACCTCTCAAGACGGATGGAACAACCCGGTTTGTCTGCATGTCTGATACTCATGGCAAGACGGCCTTCAAATTCGACATTCCTGATGGTGATGTCTTTAGTAAGTCCTTGGCCAAGGTTACTTTTATCAATGCAGCAAGCTCATTGTCACTTTATATAGTTCATGCTGGGGATCTAACAAGGTACGGTCGCCATAGTGAATACGAACCAACGATAAACTGGATCAAGTCTTTACCACACAAGTAGGTAGGAGAGGAATAAGAGAAGGGATATCATGAACTCATTCTTTACCTCAACGTAGAATCAAACTCATTACAGCCGGCAATCACGATCATGTACTGGACGAAATGTTTGGAAGTATCACACAGAAACAGAATCTCCTGACCCAATTCCAGCAAGCGGGGATCACGTACCTGGAGCATGAACCCTATCAACTACCAGCATCTCTGGGTGGCCATCGTCTTTTCGTATCGCCTTATGCTCCCATGCATCTCGGCGGTGCATTCATGCCGCCAGGTAGCTTAGAACGTAAGTTACATGTCCAAAAGATAGATCAGAGAGGTGTCATCCAAGAACTCTAACGTTACATGCAACTGTAGGCTACTGGGATGCTATACCAGACTCTATCGACATCCTTGTTACCCACACACCTCCTCTTGGCTATTTGGATCAAACAAGAAACGGATCGCATGTTGGTTGCCCCGCCCTCGCAAAACGAATACAAGATATACAGCCCAAGGTTTCCATCTTTGGCCATATCCATGAATCAAACGGCTATAAAATAGACAATGAAATCCTATACATCAATGCATGCACTTCCAACTTTAGATATCAGCCTAATCAGTTACCTGTAGTATTTGACCTTTGATCTTTGCTCTCATATCTGTAGATTAGATGACAATAGCCTAGCATAACGTGATAGACTCTTGCAAATATAAACTATACCTCTGTAAACATCCTGTTGATGACACTTTTACCACTTTATTTTTACTTTGATCTCAAAGGGGGAGACAGGACTTAGGCTCGCTGGGTGATTTCTGGCAATTTGAAGTTTCAACCCCCGACGCCCTCTATACATTTACCGACTTTTTTCATTTGCCTATTCTTTGCTTCTTCTTTGCTTCCCAATCACTTTTTTATTTCCATGGGCTTTGCCATGGTACCTCCTCTGACATAACTTATGCATGACGACGTTTGACAATGACAGCAAAGGTAAGTCTCTTTCTCACCATCTTACCCACCTCTCTTACATTGCTAACATTAACATCTCCCGTCATTACTCGTCTTTTTCTTAGCAGATCGATTGGGATGGCAACGGATATAGGCTCTCTGGCAGCAGGACAGGATGGGGATTACGAAAAACATGGGAAACCTCAATTTTCTTAGTTGCACTTACTTTTCCTTTGTAGATTCTCTAGCCAATGCATTGTTGAAAAGTCTATCCCTTTCACCGCTTCCTTTCCACACTACCACTCACACTTTTTGCACCTTGGTCAGCTCTCCGCAACTTGGTCATGACACAAGATTCCGTGGCAAGCTGCTTACATTCCTTCGTAGCCTCCCCCCCCCCTCACTTAGACATATAGCTTAACCATAGTGTCATACAGCCAATAAAGCTTACTTGAAATTATTTCCATACCAACTTTGCAGGACCAAACTTTAGTGAAGGAACTGGGACGCTAATGTTGCTCAGACTTGACTCAAATCTTGTGCACGATAGCGATTTTCCCTCTGTATCAAATGTACGAATGAATAAAACTCACTTTTTGACCTTTTGATTTTGTCTTTTGAACTCTACTTACACAAGCGCCATGTATCTTCAGCATTTTCCTATCGAAAAAACCCAAAAGTGTTATCCAAATTCATACTCCGCGTTTTGAAAAAATAGATCATGAAAACGTTCGCTTTTTCTTTAGCATACGTTTTCTGGTGAACTAGATAGACAATTTCCTATCAAATTCCACATGAAAAAAGAAGTGCTTCCTGCATATTGAATGATGTTAAGGATGTTGGGGTTTTTTTGGACGAATGGCCATCGTTGGTGGTCCTCGAATCAATAGCCTTTTGAGTCTTTGTGTGGTGTTCACAAACGCAAACAGCATCGTCATTCTTTGATTTTGATACCATTCGATAGATACTGGTTGCATCTTGTTCCATGTGAAATTTGATTATAAGTTATACTACTCGGTTTTGAGTTACAAGCATTTGGAGCAAGAAAACCGTAAAGTTTCTAAAAACCCTAAAGTTAAAACCTCAAACCTCGACTTTTTCAAACGCCCCCCCCCACCCAGCCTATTTCACAACTCGACTTTTACGAATGGCCGTCCTTCAATCAGTCGGCATGTTGGGTCTTTGTGTAGTGTTCACATACGCAAATAGCATCGACATGCTTTGATTTTGATACCTTTCGATATATATGAGCTGCATCTTGTTCCATGTGGAGTTTGAGTATGAATTATCCAGCTCGGTCTCGAGTTACAATCATTTGGAGTTGCAATCGTAAAATTTCGATAAAATCACGGGGAATTCTCTGCGCAGGGCAAACTAAAAAGACGGAGTTAGAATATAATTGGGGGAATGCTACAGACAGAACCGCCGGGACAGAACCAATCTGTGTATGCTGAATTTTCCGGACAAAAGGACTGATATGGCGGGGCTCTCTCTGAGTCCCTGACTTGAGTCCCGGGCATAGCTGGGACTCAATTCGAAATGATGATAGAACCGCCCCGCCAGGCACAGGAATGGTGTTACTCTTCTCATCAAGGAATTGATCGGCAAGGCCGTCTCTTCTCCTGGTGTCAGATCCAACAAAAAGTCGCATATCAATTGCGGCTCATCAGCTGGTATGGCGTGTAACGTGTGTGCAAACATCGATCAAATACGACGCCAAGGCCGATGGAACAACACAACGATGAACGGCGCATATCTCACCAACCTTCCAAGAGAATTGGTGCAATCAATGGCAGGCTTCCCCACATACGGCCGATTCTTTTATCTTGCACGTACCGCCCTTAACCCACCTACCAGCCTCTGCAAGAAGTTGTTCCCGGCGATCGGCGAATGACATGACCGACTGGCGCCGAAAGAACTCAGTCCTGGCGATCCTATTCAACCTACCTTCACTGAAAATGCATTTGTACAGGTGATCATGATGCTCAGGGAGACTTTTATATAAGACTCGGTGCTCATGATGCAACTCCACCCCTGCCATTCCATTTGGCAACATGCAATCTTCTCCGATCCAGCCTATTTGCCATTCAAAAGGAAATTCAACATCATAGCATTAGAATGTAGTAGCATGCTCGCTCTAATATGTTTGGGATCTGCTGCAAATTGAAGCTCAGGAACACGATTCTGCCCACACACGCCTCCAACAATGTGTGCCTATGCACTCTAGATTTCAAACCCCGGTTGGCTATAAG
>LT554082.1:63236-79724 GCA_900079185.1 Absidia glauca
GCGTCCCTATTGCCGTCGTCATCGTCGTAGTCGATCTAGTGTCAAAAGAAAGAGGAACGATGCAAAAGGCAAAAAGTTAGTAATGGTAAGCAAAAGATGAACATGACGTAAGAAGAGGAGAGTTACCGTTCGTTCGTTCGTGTGCTCGTTCGTTCGTTCGTTTGTCGTTGTGGAGTAAAAAAGAATGACAATGCGGTAAAAAAGTGATGACGAGGGGAAGAAGGAGCAAAATAGCAGGACGGGCAAAAAATATAATCTTATAGCCAACCGGGGTTTGAAATCTAGAGTGCATAGGCACACATTGTTGGAGGCGTGTGTGGGCAGAATCGTGTTCCTGAGCTTCAATTTGCAGCAGATCCCAAACGTATTAGAGCGAGCATGCTACTACATTCTAATGCTATGATGCTGAATTTCCTTTTGAATGGCAAATAGGCTGGATCGGAGAAGATTGCATGTTGCCAAATGGAATGGCAGGGGTGGAGTTGCATCATGAGCACCGAGTCTTATATAAAAGTCTCCCTGAGCATCATGATCACCTGTAAAAATGCATTTTCAGTGAAGGTAGGTTGAATAGGATCGCCAGGACTGAGTTCTCTCGCCGCCAGTCGGTCATGTCATTCGTCGATCGCCGAGAACAACTTCTTGCAGAGGCTGGTAGGTGTGTTAAGGGCGGCACGTGCAAGATAAAAAGATCTGCTATTGGTGTGGAAGCCTGCCATTGATTGCATCATTTCTCCTGGGAGGCTGGTGAGATATGCCCTCCGTCGTTGTATTGTCCCACCGGCCTTGGCGTCGTATTTGATCCACGTTCGCACACACGTTACCCGCCATACGAGTTGATGAACCGCAATTGATATGTGTGTTTTTGTTGGACCTGATACCAGGAGAAGAGAGGGCCTTGCCGATCGATTCTCGATGAGAAGAGTAAGACCATTCCTGTGCCTGGCGGGGGACTCTCGCCGCCCCGCCATATCAGCCTTTATTGTCCGTAAAATTCAGCACACAGAGATTGGTTCTGTCCCGGTGGCTCTGTCTGTAGAATTCCCCACTTGAAACCGTCTCCATGACTTTTACTCTTTGAATTATGATTCTTGGAAGCTCGGACATACCAGTGCGCCAAGTCTTGACCGATTGCTATCAACGAGAACATTAAAAAATAGCGGGGCTTTGAATACATTTGACTTTTTTAGAAACTTTACGATCTCTAGTCGTATCTTTTTGTGCCGAGTTGCCTTGGTTCTCAAAACCGAGAAGGATAACCCGTTTTCAAATTTTACGCGAAACAGGACGAGATGCATATCTATCGAGAGACATCAAAACTGAGGTATATCTTTGTTGAATGCTTCTCTTAACGCTATCATACACTAAGCCTTAAGACAGTCACCCATTCCAGTGACGCTAAAGTCCTTCACTTTTGCAATCGAAACCCAATATCCTTAGCATCATTCGACAGGTACGAAACACTACTTTTGTCATGTGAAATTTGAGGTGAGGTTTGATCGGGTATGGCCCATCCTTTTTTCATGCGACGGGGTTTGAAAAAGCGGCCAGCTTTTTTGTTGTCTGAAGTTTATCACCTTTTGTTGGGCATGGATCTGTTTGTGAAGCGAGTGAACAACCCACTTTCAATTTTTACTTGGAGAAATGTGTGCTTCTTATCTATCGATTGATCCGATAATGTTGGGTTTTCTTGGATACAGTGCCGCCTTTGGAGGCTTTCGAATCAGTCGCTCTTTTGGAGCTTTGTGTTGTGTTAACAACGCATGCAACATAGGAATTGTTCGTTTCCAACTTCATAGGTTATATATAGACTGAATCATGCTCCATGTTGAATTCAAAGGTGAGTTATCCATCTCGGTTTTGAGAAATAGGGGATATATGTATTTACAAAAAGTTGGAGTTGGCCAAAATCTGTCAACTCTATTCAACCTCCGACAGGCCGCACTTTATTTGAAGGACAGTTTCATCTTTTTTTTGTTTCGGTCCTTTTCTTTCGCTTTGTCTCTCCTTTTTTTAACGCGGTACATTCTCACCCTTCAAAACACTCTACTCGACAATGAAGGATACTTTTCTTCTTTATCATCCATTTGAACCCCCCATTACAAGATCTTTACTGAACATTGTATGTCTTTGTTGTCAGAATGAGTAAGTTACGAAACCACGGGAATTCACTTATGGATATACTGACCTTTGTATGCTCTTTATGCACCACCAGATAACGAAACTGCAATGCCGATGGATGCTAATGAACACTACACAATGGACGAAAAGCAACAACAACAGCAAAAGCAACAATCGGTCAAGTCAAAAGATTGGCGTGTGTGTGGATTACGTAAACGAACTTTGATGGTGCTCTCTGGCATTCTACTTGTTATTGTAGTTTGTGCTATCGTGGTTCCATCTGTGGTTGTCAGCAAGGCGGACCGGTCTTCACCAAGCGAAAACACTCAGACACCAGACAATGACAACCAAAGCAATGATCAGGATGCAGGCAGCGAACCTCCCCGACCCGAGCCCAACTACGACAACCATTTTGAAGGCGACGACGAGATCTACGGCCCGGGCAAATTCAACAACTCTGCGAGGGTGAATGCAAGAACGCCACCGCTGACGGCGCTCTTTGATTACGGCGGCAACGACAAGATCCATGGGGTGAATCTCGGTGGTTGGCTTGTGATTGAACCGTTTATCACGCCTGGACTCTTTGATCAATTTAGCCCTTCTGACCATGTGGTGGACGAATGGACGCTGTGTGCCAAGCTCGGCCCGGAACAAGCCAGACAACAATTGGAGCACCATTACCAGACCTTCATCACCGAACAAGACTTTAAAAAGATCGCGGAAATGGGGCTCAACCATGTGCGGATCCCGGTGGGACACTGGGCTGTGCGGAAATCCGACCCTCATGGCCAAGAACCGTTTGTGACGCAGCTCAGCTTCAAGTACTTGCTCAGGGGCATCCAATGGGCTCGTAAATATGGACTCCGTGTGATGGTGGAACTGCACACTGCACCTGGGTCTCAGAACGGCTGGAATCACTCGGGTAAAATGGGCTCGGTGGGCTTTTTAAATGGCACCCATGGCGACGAAAATGCAGCTGCAACGTTGGAGGTCGTCAAGGAACTCGTCTCTTTTCTCACTAAACCCGAATGGGCGCCGGTCGCTACTCTCTTTGGCGTGCTCAATGAACCGGCGATCTATCGACTGGACAAGCAACGGGTGCAAAAGTGGTATCAAGAAAGCTATGGTGCTTTACGGCAGGATAACAAGACATATGGGCCATGGCTTACTTATCATGAAGGCTTCCTGGGGCTTTCGTCTTGGAATGGATTCTTCAACAACAAGCACTATGAACGCACCATCCTTGGTAAGAAAGAATCGCTACATGAACTCACTCAAGCATTACACTTACCCCTCTCTATCTTTTGTCTCTGTAGAAACGCATACATATCTTATCTTTGATCAAGGGTTGGTATCGATGCCTCGGGACGAGCAAGCGCAATTCCCTTGCACTGGGTGGATGGGTGACCTGCAGCAAGCTAGCGAAAATGATGGTCTGACAATGGTCGGTGAATTCTCGGTAGCAACCAACGATTGTGGCAAGTATCTCAATGGGGTCGGGCTGGGCACTCGCTACGAAGGCACTTTGAAGGTCGATGGGGAAACACTGCCGGCTGTGTGTGATGGATGCTCGTGTGGCGACAGTGAACAATGGCAGAAATTTGATGACAAGTATAAACGCTTCCTGCTGAACTTTGTGTCCCGACAAATGTACGCTTTTGAATCCTCGACGGTTGGCTGGTTCTTTTGGACGTACAAGACGGAAAACCACGTCAATCCTCATTGGGACTATCTTCTTGGCTACGAACAAAACTGGATGCCGAAGGACGCTAGTCGTAGAGATATTAGTTGTTAATTTGCTAGTAGTGTTAAAATAAAAAGCCTTAGTATGTGATTTGGTAACGATGGTAACGATGGTAACGATGGTAACGATGGTAACGATGGTAACGATGGTAACGATGGTAACGATGGTAACGAAAAGTGACATTGTCTTTATTGTTGATATACATAATTGGATGAAGGGAAGGACGGTAAAAAGGAGCGAATGGGTAATAATGAATGGACAAGTAAAGGAATGTTAAGTGTAAGGTGGCGAGATGGTGATGATGGCAGTGACAGTGATGGTATACTAAGATAAGGTTAAAATAGGGTGATGAGGCTAATACATATACTAAAAGGAGTGATTTTGCGATCGACAGGTAGATAGATAGGATATAGACGGAGAGCTATGCTGGATGCTGTCTATCGTCGCTGCTACTAGTGTAGTTGTTTGTTGTTATTGTAGTTTGTTGTTCGTATCCAATCATTCGTTCAAAACCACCATGCCTTCGATCAGGTTACCACGTTCCTTTGTTGAGTGGGGAGAGGCATCAAAGTCATCAAGGTCATCGTCGATATAGGTTTCGCGCCATCCACGGACACCCTCGAGGTAGTTTTCATGCAGGTTTGCCCGGTATTCGTCGAGCTTTTCCATGTTTTCGATGGCAAGATCACGGCCCAGTCGTTGGATTTCCCTTCCCCGCATTGACATTTTCTGTGCATGTTGGAATGCGGCATCCAAGAGATCACCCGTTGCTGTCACCAATTTGCCCATAGCCACTCGTAACACATGATTGTACCAAAATGATATTAAAGGTACCGATTGTATAAGTCCTACATAGCCAAATATGAAAACAACGTGGTTCTTGAGCTATACAGAGATCAAACTTGACTTTCATGTGATTTTTGTCATCGGCACTTACCTTCAAGAGTCCAACTATCTTCCTGTCGGTAGATCTTCAGCAGACCACTATCTTGTTCGGTTTCCCTAAAGTGCAGTGTTGTGATCGATGGTACTCGTAGTCGTATAAAGGAAGGGAAGATACGAGGCGAGATGTTCTGAATCAAGTGCACCACCGCTGTGTTCCTACATAACAACAACATGTGAAGATTGAATTTCTACAGCTTTTCATCACCAATTTACGCCCACCACAATAAGCAAATTACCCATCAAACACAATGTTAGTGATAACAGGTTCCTGCCGATTGAGAGCTTGCCATACAGTATAAACACTATGATGGAAGGCGAAAAGAGCATCAAAACAAACAAATCAAAGTTGAACCAAGGGGAGGTGCATATGATTCCACCTGACCTCTTTTTCTCTTTTTCGCTTCTTTTGTTGGGGGACAAGACTTACTATTGGATATTCAGCACACCATCTGTGCTCATCACGGGTGAAGTCAGTGTGGCATCGTTGAAGAAGTAGTATTCCAGAATTCGTTTCCTGCGTAGTGCGTTGTAAGAGAAGAGGTCTTCGATAATGTCTATTGTTACCAAAGAGGAAAACGTTAGTGGCTCCGCATTCACTTCATCCCTACTTACTTTTAATAAGCGAGGAAGACGATGTCTCTAACTGGGTATCAGTATCAATGTCAGACATAATGTTCAAGAATGGGGGAAAAAAAGTTATGGAGAAAGGAAAGAAGAATGAAAAAGGAACTCTTGCTGATGCCCGCACTTTTATAGCGAGCACAAAAACATTCGCTAATTTCAGACTCCGCCTTGAATTCTGTTCTGTCGTCCAATATGGCCATTTTTGATCTGTTTCGTGCAGTTGTTTCTCACTGTCTGTCCATAAGATAGAAGAATGGCTGTTTTTGCTTTGATAAGAACAAACAACTGATACAAGTAGAAGGACATGGTAAGCCAAAAGTAGGAAAGGCCACTCCCTCCAGAAAATTCCCTCTCATTATCCCTACCGGCAAATATTCCAACTCCGATTTTGACTCAAAAGGGTTACATTTTCGTAAATGCTTTTTGTTTGCCTCTTCTTTGGTTCCCCATCTCTTTTTTCTTTCCATCGGCTTTGTCTTGGCACCTCCTCTGATATCAACTTTATACACCGACTTGAAACGACGAATGCAAGGTAACTCTCTCCTTCTCGGTATCTCGACCATCTTTGTCTTACCACAGCTAGCATTTGCCTTTTGCATCATTGCTCCTTTTTTTCTTGAATGATCGAATGGGATGGCAACGGATATAGGCTCTCTGACAACATGACTTGATGGACATGGGATCAGATCGGGGATTGGACGCAAGGGATTACGAATTTACGAAAAATTGGGGGAACCCTCGCTTTTTTTTTTAAGCTGCACTCACTTTTCCATTGTAGATTGTCTAGTCATTGCACTGCTAAAGATCACTATTGGCTTGTCTACTTCCTTTTGCCCACTACCACTGGCACTTTTTTTCTCCCCTTTCACTCTCTTGGTACATGACACTAGGCTAGTCAATCAAAGTCCTGTACATGCCTTCGCAGTCTCCCCTCCATATACTATAGCTTAAACATAGTCTCATACAGTCAATAAAACTTATTTGAAACCACCACAACGACTATCTTTTCGATTTCTAGGGCTTTTGCTCTGGTTTGACCTTTTTTTAGTGTACATTAAGGATTTCACTCTGTGTCAAGTGTATGAATGAACGATTTTTACTTTGCAACTTGACCACTTTTCCTTTTGAACTATATCTACGCAAACATTATGTGTTTCTGGCATCTTCCAGTTTAGAAAACCAAAAGGCTACCGATTTTTCCAAAGGCTGCTTTTCAAAAAAAAAAAAAAAAAACTAGGGACCATCCTCCACGGAATGTGTCACTTTTTGTTGACCTTGGATTTTCTCGTAAAAAAGATAACAAACATCACCCCAAATTTTACATGGAAAAAGTAGTGCTTTGTATCTACCGGATGATGCCAAGATTATTTGGTTTTGGTGGATGACTTGCCGGCTTTGGGGCCATTGGAATCAGTCGCTGTTTTGGGACTTTGTGCAGTGTTCAGAGCAGCATACAGCATGGGTATGTTTCAAGTTTGCTATCTTTTGATAGATATACACCCCATCCTGTCTCATGTGAAACTTGAGGACGGGTTATCCATCTCAGTGTTGAAAAACAGGGCAACTCGGCAACAAAAATGTACAACTGGAAATCGTAAAAAGTCAAATGTGTTCCTCCAGTCCACTTTATTTCAAACCCCGTCTTTTCCAAACACTGATGCATGTCAGAGTTTCCAAAGTGCCTGGAACATATTGAAAAAAGGAAAGTCAAGGAGATGGTTTCAAGTAGGTTTTATTGGCTGCCTGAGATTATGATCAAGCCAATTGTAGGATTTGCTATGGACACGGAAAAGTGAACCTTTTGTGGCCAGAACGGGGTTTGAATGTTTGGCTGGGACAATGAAAGGGACTCCTCACTAAAATAGACCAAACTCCGACCTTCCACCACTTGCGAACTTGATCATGTTAGTGTGTGATGGCCTATCTCTTTCAGATGCGCAAGGTAGTAGCTTTGTAAAAGGTCAACGGATTTCAGGTATCATGCACTTGCCATGATTGGATGCCGCATTTCAAGTTTCGGCCCAAAAGGCTTTCTTGCGGGGTTTGAAATAAAAACTATACATTTGCTTTTTCCCCTTTCACTCGTTAAACTTGCGGCTCTTCCATTTACATTTTGTCGTCCATCCACATTCTTCGTAATGCCCACTCCTATTGAAACATGGTACACAGATATACCTCCTATCACACGCATCTATGTTACATCAGCCTGTCTGACCAGCCTTGCGGTTGTAAGTGACCTGTACAAACGATGAAAACTAGATGACACCTTGCCCTTCTCATTAATGTATGCTTCTTCTTCCTTTTGATCTTGTAGCAACTAGGCTTTGTACATCCTCTACATCTATGGTTGAACTATGACAGTATTGCCAATGGTCAGGTAAAGCAGAACATTTATGAAAAGATCTAACTGCACTGGAGCTCACCGTTTGACTGACGCGCGTCTCCTTCTTCTTTCTTACAACTAATCATAGTGGTGGCGCTTGATTACGAACTTTTTATACTTTGGACCGTTATCCATCGACTTTTTATTCCACATCTTCTTTCTGTAAGTATACGGAAAGATAGAGTCATGGACTAGACATTGACTAACCTTTATCACACTTGATAAGAGCCCGATATAGCCGTATGATGGAAGAAGGGTTCTATCGAAGTAAACCTGCAGATTATCTATGGCTGCTGACTTTTGCTGCTGGCACACTTATTGTATCTTCGGTAAGTTTCGACCTACGACTAAAGAATGACAGTTTTGACTGACTTTTTTGCAAATATAGATTGTCTTGCCATTTGCATATATGCCGTTCCTTGGATCTCCTTTAGCTTTCACCATGGTGTATATCTGGGCACGTCGGAACCCTTATGTGCGGCTGAACTTTCTGGGACTATTGGTGTTTAGCGCTCCTTACTTACCTTGGGTACTGTTGTGCTTCTCATTGGCACTTGGCGGCGACATCCCTACAGGCGACATCCTTGGTATCGCAGTGGGTCACATTTATTACTTCTTTGAAGATGTCTGGCCTCAAGATCCAGCCAGTGGTGGGAAAAGGTTACTAGCCACGCCAAGGATTGTGTAAGCAAACGGAAAGAGATGGATATGGAAGGAAAGACAATGGGCTTTGACATATTGTGCGTCTAACCTGATTTCTCTTTGTACTATTACCATATATATGTGTATGTGCGTTGTCTTTAGGCGTTGGCTTGTGGAAGGAAATCGAAATAGGAACGGTGTTGAAATTGAAACCCAAGAAGAATCGGATCATGCAGAAACGGACAACGGGGATTATGGCGACCGAAACCATGGCAACGACAGCGCCCATGATGATGATACCTCGGCAATGGACACGGCCTCTATCACTGATACGACTCAACAAGATACCAATGGCGCCGAAGATTACAACAATGGTCCGTCACCGTCGAACGAAGCATTCTCTCAAGTTGGCTCCAGCCATTGATAATGGCGAAGGTCGTACAATGGTTGGTTTTACCCTATCGGTGTTTTATCTCTTCCTCTCTGCAATCTTCACACTATTCACACTTTGCCTTTCCATCCTCCTACAAATTCGTGTAATGTTTAATTAAAACTTTATTTTTGATCGCCTTACTTATATTCCACCCTTTGTCCTTCTTCCCCTTCCCCACTTTACTCATTCATATCCATCATTTGGTCATATACCCTCCTATACCGCTATCAATGGGCAACAAACTCTCCATCTCATCGACCTCTTCTCGATCCTCATCCTCTTCCACAAGGTCACATGCTACTGGCGAACGACATCGTGATCGATCCCTCAGTGTGGCTCACATACCAAAGCATCTCAAACCAGCAAAGCCATTGACGAAACAGCAACGCGAAAAGTTAGAGAAGCAACAACTACAAAGCAATGGATCGAAACACTCTATTGGAGTCGCAGTACCTTACCGCCCTGACAACAATCAACAGCTGGATCTTAAACAACACAATCATCATCAGCCGCCCTTTGCATTCATCCCAAAGGAAGCTCCTATCACTATGGAACAACAGCAACAGGTGCAAACACAGACACATACCAACACAGTTATCGACAACGGATGTCCAAAAAGCGCATTCCAATGGTTTGAAGGTCGACGCTATCAGAATGAGGTAAGGTATATTTTACTGCTGTGGCTTAAGGTTATGGGCTCCTTTTTTATCGGGAAATCAAAAGGGGACCAGGTGGCGTTTTGACTGACGAATGTTACTTTATAGGATGGGGCTATTCTTCTACCGAATGACCAGAGCGAGCTGGACCGACTACGGGTGCTGAACTACATACTACGATGGGCTTTTGAAGGGTAAGTCTGACCATGGAAAAAATCCTGCTGAGTAAAGGCTGATGCAATTCATTTCATATGGATAGGGACGTTGTCGCACCTGTCAAAACGAAGTTATTGGATGGAGCACATGTTTTGAATGTAGGGTAAGTGCCTTTTTTTGATTTAGCAGCAAAAGCGGCGTTTGAAAATATTGATTGCCATCCCAACTGACACCCTTTTTCTTCATTTGTGCCACACATTAGATGCGGTCCCGGTATTTGGGTAAAACAATAGAACAAGGAGGAGGATTATGGTGATACGATACTTTTGTCTGATCCCTAACCATTCTGTTGTGTGTTTAGCTTGGTCATCCTATTATAGATTTCGCTTTGGATTACAGTAACTCTCACTTCACAGCCGTCGATGTATTGGATCTATTGCCCAACCAGGACATCTATCCCAGCAACAATAGCAGCAATGCAACAACACTCCGCCCCGGTCAACAAGGCAACCAGTCATCGTACTTTGACTTTTCGCCGCTTCATCCAATGTTACCTACGACCATGTCATGCAGCACTTGGCACCAGCAGAATCAAAAGAAAGAGCAACATTCACCCCTCAATGACACCATACCTTCGAACTCACCTGTTAGTGACAGCTCGACCATCTCTTTGAACGAACCAACCACTTCATCCTCTTCCTTTTCCGGCATCGGCTCCTCATCAACACACTCGTCCTTGTCGAAAACGATACCAGCCCGGTCAGTATTCAACAACTTGGACATATATGCCGTCGACATTCGTGAACATGGGCTGCCTTTTGCCGACAATAGCTTTGAATTCGTCATGCAGCGATTATCAACTCCGGCCTTCTCTAGCGATCAATGGAAATACGTCGTCGGGGAACTGATACGGGTGACTCAACCTGGTGGCTACCTGCAATTCATTGAAATCGATTACAACACCCAAGGTCTCGGTCCTGCCGGTCAAGCATGGCAAGACAAGTGTAAGTAAAAAGAGGGGCTTATGACCGGCCCTTGTTCTAAACTCATCATTTTCATCTTGTTTAGGTTGCGAAGTCATGGCCAAAACAAGGAAGCTCGACCCTTTTATGGCTAGCCATATTGACACTGTCTTGATCGAACATGGATTGGTCAATGTGGAAAGGAAGAAGATTTCTATGCCGCTCGGGGCTTGGGGCTTGGATATCGGGGTGCTTTGGCAACAGAACCTGGAAGCGTTTATTGAAGCCTCCGCACCTGCGCTTGGATTGGCCATGGGCATATCTGCCGCTGAATGCAAGATTTTGTGGAAAGGTTACAAGGATGAATTGGATCATGTCAAGGCTTTTACCAACGTCCATGCTGTCTGGGGTCAGAAGATGCCACAATCCTGATTTCTCCCTCTCTCTCTCTCTCTTTGTGCGTGTGTGTCTACTTTTGCAAGCTCACCCCATGTTGTCTTATAGTATTTAGATGTATAGTTTATGTATATGTTACCATTGATAAAGGTTTTAATCATCTCATCACTCATTAAAAGTCTTTTGTTTCTCCGTACCTCCGCGCATAAAAGTGAAATTGACTCTTCCTACCTCCCCCCTGAATAGCTTTGTAAAATGGTTTATGTTGGTATTATGTGGCAGTTTTATAAGAGGTATCAGATCTTTAGCATGCTTTATACGAAGGATAGAATCAAAGCTCTGATGAAGTGTCACTCGACTCCATGAAATCCAACCATTGATTCGACCCCTGTTGACAAGGAGCACTGGCGGAGTGGAAAGCGGGGTTTGAAAAATGCACTTCTTGGGTATTCTCTCCTCCATTGAAAAGTCTTTCTTTCTTCTCTTTACTTTTTCTTTTTCGACCACATTTCTCGACATGACACAACAACTACGACCCAAGACAATACTGCCCTCTTTTCGACCTATCGCCCCATCTCTCACTCCTACCAACACTTCATGGACTGTCAATGCTTTTGAAAATCGCAAACGAGAAAGCTCGGGTACCAATGATTCACCGGCAAAACATTTTCGTAAGTACTCGGGAAACGTATTTGTAATAGTCATGTTAACACTATCTCCTCAATGTGTATGCTTTCGGGGGTGTATTCGTATATATATAGAAAACAGCGATGGTGGGTATACGACGAACCCGACATTCGACACTTCATCAGGTAAGGGCAGGGAACGAAGAAGACAAGTAATGATAGGGGAAGCAACTCAACTCGATTCGTTTTAAACTTTTGATCAATCGGTGTCTGTACTATGAATGATCCATCTAGATGCTTCGAACGAGGTAAAGTATCTCAAGCTGACTAAAAGAATCAGGATCTTTGCGCTGCGGGAAGAACAAAAAGTTGACACTGTTTTGTTTATCAATGTAGACACTGACTGCCGATCAACGAGCCAGACGGAAGGAACAAAATCGCCAGGCCCAGCGTGCATTTCGTCAGCGGAAAGAAGGATATGTCAAGGAACTGGAAACCAAAATCAAAATGATGGAGAAATCTCATGCCCAGGCGCTCGCCGCGGTGGAACAAGACAACAAGGCGCTGCGTGATAAGGTGCGTGAATTGGAAAAGGCTTTGGGAAGACAATCGACAGTAAACAGCCAACCAGACCACGATAATGCGATTGCTATGGCAACTTCGGCCTTGGAAGTGACAACCATCGACGACACTCCGACGAATCCATCACCAACAAGCGATAGCACTTATCAACAAGACCAACCTATGGACAACAGCGACAACTCGAGCACTACCAAAAGCAACCATGGCTTTAAACGAACGGCGGTGTATTCTTCTTCTTCTTCTTCTTCGCCATTCTCACCAGCGGCCTCTAGAATTATAATGCCATCCTCAGCAGTAGCATGTATCCGGGACAAGGACGGTGTCTCCTTTTGCGAAAGACTCAAAGAAGAAGTGTGCTCCTCTGCTTATAACCAACTTTTATCCGAGCCTCTCTTTGATGCCACGGGATCTCTCAACGAAACGGTAACCAGCCATCCAGTCCCTATAGTGACCGACCGCATGGATGAAGACGACGGACGACCCAGCATGGACGACAACGATGACGACCAACATAGATTCGACATGTACGACGATCCCATGTACTTTCTCGACCGCTTGACAGAAACCTTGGCGACAGAACGATTCGATCTCTCTTCACCGCATCCGGATACCTTGACACCTGACATCAAATTGATCCCTTGCTCACGGGTGTGGCAAACCTTGTCTGCTCATCCCAAGTTTGACGCCTTTGATGTGGATCTTTTGTGTGATGAACTGAAAAAAATTGCAAAGTGCTCAGGAACAGGTCCGGTATTCACTGAACATGAACTCAATGCTTTGGTCCAATGGATGGAAACACAAACCGATCAAGTCTCTTAGTCTTGCATAGTATAATCTTCCCCCTCCTCTACTTATTAGCCCCCCCCCCACATACATCTGTACAGTCCTCTTTATACCTTCCATGTCCTTCTTAACAGTAAACTTGTCTTTTACTCACTCCACATGTCTTGTCGAGGGTCTACTTTTATCATTGTTTCTAATAGCTGCCATACATGCTGCCGAATCACTCTGATGATGAGCTATGCGCTATTTTGTGTCAGCTTTTAGATCAAACGGTCTTTACTTTCCATCATCTTATGCGGGGGTCCCTCAATGGAGTGCTGCTGATGATTTGCCCAGTTTTTCTTTTTGCTATTTCGGGATCTTTTATTTTTTTTTCGTCTGTCGGAATTTGAAACTCGGGAACACTGCCAAGGCAGATCCTTTTTGGGTCGAAGATCTCATTAAGCAAAAGAGCTAGACCGTTGTAACTCTTCTTTTTGAAAGCACGATTCATCACACATATGATGCATATATAGCTGTGTGTGTGGGAACGAAAAAGGGCCGTACCTTTACCGTGATGACTGATTAGATGCATGCATAGCCACGACGTTACAACCACCAACGTATACAACTCTAAACTGAAAGCGTTAAAAGCAAACTACTGCCTCATCTAACCGGCAACACAAAATAAGTGAATCGTGCAATAAAATGGGTTGTATTGGGAAACTAAGCAACTTATTTTTAGATGAGGGGCCAAAACCATGCTAGCGGGAAAAGATCGCTCGAGCTACTGGCGATCCGAGTCGGAGTTAAAAATAGCAGGGATTTTTTGGTGCCTTCGTCTATAAAAGTGGGGTTCCTTCTTGTTCTCTTTTCTTTTCTTTTTTCTTCTTTCTCTCTCATTCAATCACATTCCATTCCTTTTCTCTATTAACTTTATTGTCTTGACAAACCAAAAAAGACCTACATCATGTACACTCCCTCCATTAGCCAACTCTTAGTTCTTGGAACTGGGCTTTTATCCACGTCTATTTTGGTGACAGCTCAACAACAGCAGAACAGCACACAATCTGGCAACGGCCCTCAAGTACAACTCACCAGCGCTAATGACTTTTGCCTCTTTTTGCCTCCTCAGCCTGGTCTTGAAGTGGCTGTAAATGAGGACAACGGTGTGCCTTACTGTATGAACACTGCCACGGTACAAGGCTCTCAACCCTTCCCTCAAGGATTCATCACAACAGCCCATTACCAACAAACCGACAGCTACACTCAAATCACTGGCTTCTTTGATCGATCCAAGTATAATCTCAGCGAATCCGACGGCGGAGGTCAATACGACTCCCATGCCAACCATAAACCTGTGGGCAGCTCCTGTCAAAACTTCCCCTTCTTTGTCAGCATGATAGAACCCTCAAATAACCGCTTCTGTATTCGTTGCTGCCAAAACACCGAGGACTGCAAGACTGGTATCTCCCAATATGGCTGTGCTCGTGTGGTGACTCCTGGCAACTATGAAGAAAACAATGCCTTTGATGCTGTCCCTCCCTCTGATGCGAATGAGTCTGGCGGCGATGGTGGTGATGCCTCTGGCTCGGCTGGTCCTTCTGCCTCTTCCTCTGGCGCTACTCCATCAAACTCCGCTGCCCCTAGTGATGGCTCAGGTGCTGATACTGGCGCAAGCGATGGATCTGGTGCTGATACTGGGTCAAGCGATGGCTCAGGCGATGATACTGGCTCGAGCGATGGCTCAGGGGCTGGCACTGACGATGAAACTGACGACCACAGCGATCAAGGCGGCGACGAACACCATCTCAACACTTCCTACAATTCCGTTTTGGACGACCTGGATGCTTCAGGTGCAGGCACCAATGGCACTGACAGTAGCGGATCAAGCAATGGAAGCGACATCAAATCCGTAGATGACGAAGCCAAATACATCCAATCTCAACTGCAAAGCCCTCAGGCCGATCTCAACTCATTGAAGACCCAATTCACCAGCTTCACTAGTAACCTGGCCACACAGTTCCCCGAAGCCGCCGACAAGATCAAGCAACTGGAATCCATCACCTCAACCTATCAAACGGCTGACCAATGGAAGCACCTTGCCACCATCTTACAACAAAAGGCCCCTGAATCGGCGTCTGAAAACTAGATCTGTACACCCTCCTTGGTAGTTTGTATATTATAGTCTTCTTTAGTATAGAAAAATCAAAGTAAATTGAATACATAAAGTTTGATGATTCGCTTTTTACATGCGTGGTTGATCGGAGATGCTGATGGAATAAAGTTACGACCCAATTTCACCTCATTTCCTGTGTATAGCCTAGAAAATCAAGAAAAGTGGGTGAGCGAGTCCTAGAATTTTGCGGACAATAAGGACTTTTTTGGCTGGGAATCAATTTGAAATACCGCCTCGCCAGGCACAGGAATGATCGTACTCTTTTCATTGGGAATCGATGGGCCAAGGCCCTCTCTTCTGCTGGTATCAGGTCCAACAAAAGGACGCATATTAATTGCGGCCCATCAGCTCGTATGGCGGATATGATGGTTGTAAACGAGGATCAAATATGACGCCAAGGCCGAGGGAACACCACAACGATGAACGGCGCATATCTTACCAGCCGTTCGAAAGGAATGAGGCAATCAATGGCAGGCTTCCCCACCAATAGTCGACCCTTTCGCCTTGCTCGTGCCGCCCTTGTCCCATATACTAGCCTCTGCAAGAAGTTTGCTCCCGGCGATCGACGAAGGGCATGACCGACCGGAGGCAAAAGAACTCAGTCCTGACAACAAAGATCCTATCCGTCGCGGCCAATGCATTTGCATTGTACGGGTGATCATGATGCTCAGGAAGACTTTTATACAAGACTCGGTGCGTAGGATGGAACTCCACTCCCTTTGGCAACATTCAATCTTCTCTGATCCAGCCTACTTGTCGTTCAAAAGTCAAGTCAACATCATAGCATCAGAGTGTGGTAGCATGCTCACTCTAATATGTTAGGGATCTACCGCAAATTGGAGCTCAGGAACGCACTAACTCTTCCAACTGTGTGTGCCTATGCACTCTATATTTCAAACCCCGCCTGGCTATAAGAATTATTTTTTTGCCCGCTCTCTACTTTTGCTCCTTCTTCCCCTCGTCATTACTTTTTTACCACATTGTCATTCGTTTTTACTCCACTCTTACAAACGAACGAACGAACGAACGAGCAAACGAACGAACGGACGGTAACTCTCCCCTTCTCACGTCATGTTCATCTTTTGCTTACCATTACTAACTTTTTGCCTGTGCATCATTCCTGTTTCTTTTGACGCTAGATTGGATACAACGATGCCGACGACGATTGCGACGACGACGATGCTAATGCCGACTCCACCACTGCTTCATGTCGCCCAAAAAGGCTCTTTTAAAATTTTCAAATGTAAAAAACATGGGGAAACCCTCGCAATTTTTTT
>LT554135.1:20419-37237 GCA_900079185.1 Absidia glauca
ATACCTGCCGAGAGCGTTGTAAAAGATACCGGACCACATCGAGGGCATCTGCTTCGACTGCTGCTAAAAGTGCATTTTCTTGTCGTGGACCTTTGCTCGATAGAATGTTCACACGAGCATACTCTACCAAAAGACGCACGCCATTCATGTACCCCAATCGGGCGGCAAGGACGAGTGGGGAGATTTGATCGTCTGGCTTGGCACTAAGGGGCAAGGCATGTGGGTTGACTCCAGCTTCGATGACACTGCGCAATGCTGATGTGTTCCTGATTACAATCAAAGCATGAATCAAGCCGTAACCTTCTTTGACGGCCTTGATGGTTCCAGCGTTGTTTGCCACATTGGGCCCACCACCTCGCTTCAAGTAGTTTCTGTAGAAGACAGAAAAAGATGAGTTTCCATGGCAAAGAAAAAAAAAAGTAGGCTGGGTTGGACTTACTTTACAAGCGTATCGACCTCGTCTTTGTTCGATGATTTCCCTCTTGCAATCGTGTTCCAAAAACCTTCACCGCATGCAAATGAGAGCATTTCGGCTGATGAGTCAGTCGCCCTTGTCGGGGTTTGAAACCCAGATTCATGCAAATGTTTTTCATCTCCGCTTTTTCTTGACACTTCTGATGGATGGTTGTTTGCAGATGTGAGAGAAGAGGGCGGCGGTAAAGAAGAAGCTGATGGAGGGGAAGATGGGGAATATGATGGCGCTGAAGACGTTGGTGGAGGGGCCGAAGGAGGTAAGGGCAAATCACATGTTGGGGGTGGTTTTGCAGATGGGATATCGTCTGGATAAGAGTGTTCAAACACTGACAAAATGTCAAAGGAGTCATTTTCATCTTGGATGCCTTGTAATAAGCTCTCTTTTCCATTGTCCTTCCCCTCATTCTGCGATTTGGTGTTGCCGAGAGAATTGTCAGTGTCGGTTTTGCTTAGTGGAGATGGCGGGGAGCTTGGATCTGGAAATGATAGCTCAGGGGCCAGCGAGAAGGAAGGAGAAGATGATAGGGTGGAGAGGTGATAATAAGAGCCATTACTGGATGAATAACTTTGACGACTTGATTTGCTGGACCGCGAGTAGTCTGTGATACTGCTTGTGTTCGCCAGGCTGCTTGCAACCGTGGATCGCCCACAGCTGTCAACGCTAAGATACGAGTTGCGATCGAATTGTGAAGAGGCAGAAGAAGGAGGAGTTGAATGTTGATGGCTATTCGCATAGTGGTTGCTATTTATGTTGTTTGAAAGCAGCGACTGAACCCTTGATTTGTAAAATTGGGTTTCTCGGACGGATTTATGATAGAGTGTGGCTTGTACCTGAAATTCATTCTGTAGAGTGGCGTAAGAATGCTCGAGTTGATTTAATGCCTCAATCATATCATCGTGCCGATGGGTCCAAGACGCCAGGATTCTATCCATAGCCTTGTGGATCCGATTCTGTAGCTCTTTCCCGTCTACCATGCATACGGCAGTGTAGAATTCTTTAATGACGGCGGCGTCTGAAATGTAGCTCGAGGCAACTTTTTTTGGCCGTAGTGGCGTTAGAGGTGTAGAATAAAGGTCGTTCATCTTACGAAGGTGTATATATGCGTGAGTGAATAATAAAGAATGATCCGGAATAAGAACAATAGAGACTTTAGAAGTTAACAAGATACAGTAATGATATAAACCAAGAAAAGAAGGATGAAAAGACAATGTGCAATCACCTTAGCTCTTTTCCGGACACCCCCAGTCTCATTTGACGAAACAAAGGAGGAGTAAACCCCTTTCTTCAAAAGGCTATATAGAGGATCGGCCATGTTATACCAAAACCCTATTCATTGCTATGGCTTGGGTGGTCACTGTCAGTATCATAAGGGGCCCTATAGTGTCCAAACTCATGTTCCTGAAAGAATGTTTTAAACTCCGCCATCAAAGGTTATGCATCAATGCAGTTGTAGCACAAACATAGACACTAAATACATGTTAAACGCCCCTAATCGTTATCTGTTTGTTTATTCAAGTGATTCGTAATAGGCTTGCATAATGTCTGCAAAGTATGTATGGTTCTAAGTAGGAGTAGTAATAAAGTATTCTAACGTTAACTAAAGGACCAATAAGACGGAAAACAGCCAAGTCAAGACTACTTTATCATTGTCCCGCCCCCTACTGGTACTTGATAGCTATATACACGACAAGTAAACAGATCTTATCACAACATAGGAAGGAATGATCATGAGGGATCGGTCAAACCTATTATAAGCACAAGACAAAGTTAGTGATATGACCAACGAATCAGGGTTTCCGAGCAAAGAAAAAGAGACCAGCCTTACAGAGGAGGGAGTGCATCCCCATACTTTTAGACTCCCTTCCTTTTTTGTCCAAATATCGCCCAGGAGACAATCACCAACCAATCTTGAATACAGCAGTCAAAAGGACAGGATGCTATGAGTAATTTGTTCGTTTTCTTGACATCAATCCCATCCTACCCCATCCCCCTTTATACCTGATCCCAATGTGTTACTTCTAACCCAAGATAGCGGTAAAAGTAAAATCTACATACATTGCCCATCATGTAGTATCGAGTTTCCATCCCCTGTTATCTCCCAAATGCCAATCAGTAATCCTTTCTTTAAACCTGTCCAGCCTTACAGTAACGCAACTTTATGCCACGCAGATCACAAACAAACCACCCCTCTTGATGGGATCGTTGGCACAATGTCAATTATAGAATCCCTTCAGGTTCCACGTTGGCACTAGATAAGGAGGGTCAGATCCAGCACACCATCCACCAAAAAGGATAACATGAGGAAGGTCATAAAAAGTTTCGTGGAAAACCCTAGAGTGCGCAAGCTTGATAGCCTGAAAAGTCAAAGATAAGCTGATCGTTGTCATTAGTGTCCCTCTATTGTTTTCCCAATCCATTACCATATCGCATGCTTGTGTTGTCCCTATTGGGACTCAAAAGTGCTTCCTTCCACGTTTCATTCGATACAAGAGTTGTTGCCACTAGAGAGAGTCGCCTCTTTAATATCTGATGATGGATACGCCAAAAAGCCACCTTAGGTATCAGCGCATAGGATGTTGAAGAAGATAAAAGTTCGAAGGTTGTTCACTACACTGGAGCAATAGCAAAGAGATCGACAAAGAGTCTCACCCCATTAGCAACATTGGTGCATAAACGTCGCCCTTCCATCATCAAGGTTACCATCAGTGTTCTTGTTCCTCGTTAGATACGCTCGCCCATTTATTTGTAGCGTTCCAAGCACGGAATGGCTGTTTTGTGGAAAAGATATAAAAGGTGGTCGTTTGAATGGAGAAAAGTAAAGAGAAGCAAAAGAAATCAGAAACTGGGAAAGTTTGCCCTGAGACTTTGGTCGGCGTTTGAAAAGTAAAATATACTTGGGGGCGGCCACCTATTGATTCACTTCTTCACTTCTTCTTTGTTTCTTCGTCACTTTTATTTCTCCTTCGACATTAGTATAGCTTCACGAACGATTCGAACTTTACAAGACGATCACAACGACCACGAACGAACTGTAACTTTCCCTTCTTATCCTTTTTACTCTTACCAGGACCAGCCCATTTTGCCTTTGGCATCGCTCCGCTTTCTTATCGACAATGGATCGGCTACGACGATGGCGACGACGATAACGATGACGATGACGACGATGACGACTTGATCACAGCTTTATACCACCCGTTAAGGCTGTTTTTAAATTTTCAAATGTAAATTACATGGGGAAACCCTTGAAATTTTTTTCTTTGTGCACTCATCTTTTCCATAGTAGATCCTATAGACAATGTGGCGTTGAAGAGATTGATCCCTTCAGCAATTCAACTGAACCAGCGCCTTGGACATTGCTGATGCAACCAGTCCGATCTCCTCCGTTGTCATTATGCTAGATTAGTTTTTCCATAGAACCCCTCCCACCACACATAGACCAGTAGCTTAGCCATGTTTTACGCCCTATCAAATGCATCCATCAATAAAGCTCACCTCTTTACTTTTACTTTGATTTTTCAAATCTACTTGTACAATCACCATGACTTTTTAGCATCCCATGTTGAGAAAACCACAAGGGCTTTTGAGAGCGTTTGATACAAGATTGAACTTGAATCTGGTAGATGATTTCGTTGACTATTGACTTCGATTCCTCGGCAGTCTCTCAACTGGTAAGAACGGATCCGTTCTCACCGTAGTTTCGATTCCACTTATTTTAAAATCTTCTATGCGATATACGATTCAACCATCAGCATAAAAAAGTCTTGCCTCCACCGTCCCTGTTCCATGTCACAGCACCCTTCCTCCAACAACGTCTTTACGAATACGACTCTTCAGCGTAAACTTAGTTTTTCGTTGATTAGTTTGAAGAAAGGACAGACCTTGCAAAAACTCTCACTTTTTGGGGCTCATTTTTCTTGTGGACCGGATGGACAACCCAACTTCAAATTTGACATAGACTCAGAAGTGCTTTCTATCTATCGACTGATACCTAGAAAGCCTAATTTCCTTGGACGACTCGCCATTTTTGATACCACTCAAATTGGTCACTTTTGGGGGGCTTCTCGGAGCGTTCACGGCTGCATACAACATAAACGTGCTGGCATCTGGGTATGAATCGATAGATATGCATTGCGTCGTGTTGCCTGTAAAATTTGACGGTGAGTTGTTCATCCCGGTTTTGAGAAATAAGCAACTCTTTAAAAAAATGGAGGTCAAAAGATCAAATTTTCAAATGGCACAGATTTTTTGATTGTCAAACCCCGCCATTTGAAGAAAGGACAGACCTTGGAAAAAGTCTCGCTTTTTTGGATCTCATTTTTCTTGTGGACGGGATGGACAACCCAATTTCAAATCTGACATAGACTCAGAAGTGCGTTGTATCTAACGAATGATACCAAGAAATTTTGATTTCCTGGAATGGCTTGCTGCTTTAGGTGCCACTCCAGTCAGTCGCCTTTGCGGGGCTTCTCGTAGCGTTCACGGCCGCATACAACATTAAACTGCTTGTTTCTGGGTATCATTCGATAGATATGCATTGTATCGTGTTGCCTGTGAAATTTGACGGTGGGTTATCCATCTCGTTTTTGAGAAATAGGCAACTCTTTACAAAAGAAAATGGTGTCAAAAGATCACATTTTCAAATAGTTCAAATTTTTCACTTTTTACGCTCCGTCATTCATACATGACAGTTGTACGATATGTCTCATGGCCACTCTCTGACACCATTGATAGATCCTGTACCTTAATGCTCACCAGTAGCTAGGGTTCAAATCCGATCTATCTAAAAAAAGGGGAAGAAGAAGAGAATTGCCATCCACCTGAAAGGCATTGACGGCATTGATAAATACCGTTACCTTTATGGCTCACCATTATCTCCCATCGTCTTTACTTTTCTTCTCTCCTTCTTATCACATACGCTCAACCATATAGCTGTAAAGCACTTTTTAGGCATCCCACTTCTTGGAATGAAAGGATGGGTGTCCACCTTCCCAGAGAAGGAGGGGTAATGGAGTAGCTCCCATGGTAAGTTAGGGTTTAGAACAAATTTAATTTCGTTTTAAACGCCGATCGTGTCTTTTTTTGGAAACTTTGCGATCTCTAGTTGTAATTTTTTTACCGAGTTGCCATTTTTTTCGAAACCAGGATGGACAACCCATCTTCAAACATCACATACAACATGGCGAAATGTAGATCCATCGAATAATACCAAGCTTGAGGTATACTTGTGCTGTATGTGTCTGTGAACACTCATTAAACCCCCCAAACAACGACTGATTTCAGTGATCTCAAAGTTGGCAATTTATCCCTCAAAGCTCAACATCTTTGGCATCTTTCGGTAGATAAAAAGCACTCCTTTTTCCATGTGAAATTTGACGTTATGTTTGTTATTTCTTTTGCGAGAAAATTCATGTCCACCAAAAAGTGACACTTTTCATGGGTGATGGTTGATATGAAGTGAGTCTAAAATAACGAATAACCGCCTAATGCTAGGCATTAGTAACTTTTATTGAGGAATGGAGAAAAGGGACTCAAAAGAGTAAAGCCTTACCAACACAATGTTGACGATTAAGTATGTAGAAGACAAAAGGAGAGTCGAAAACGACAAAAAAGAAGAATAGGGCCTTAATCCAGAAAACGGATGTAGGTAAAGAAGAAAGAAAGAGGCAAAAGCCAAAGGGGAGACACTTTTATCAATGTGCCAAATTTCAAACCCAGATCAATGGTCCATCATTTTTTTTCAAAAAGGGGTGTTTGAAAAATTGGCAGCTTTGAGATTTCCTGAACTGGAGGGTGCCAGGGACATATGGGTACTTATGTAGATAGAGTTCAAAAGACAAAGTAGTCAAGTCAAAAAATGAGATTCGTCGATTCATACACTTGATACAGAGTGAAATCCTTAACGTACACAGAATCCAAGTAAAACCTGAGCAAGAGCAATGGAATATCGGTTGTTTCGCTCAATCTAGTCTCTAGTAATGGAAACGGCAATTATGGAGATTGTTTCAAGTAAGTTTTATAGACTGAAAAAGACTGTTTTAAGCTATATGGGGGAGGGAAGAAGACTGCGATGGTATGTACTGTACAGGATTTGGAATGACTAACCTAAGTGTAATGAGCTACGGAATGAAGAAAGGGAGAGCTGTTCAGCGGTGCGTGAGAGCCTATATCTGTAGTCATCCCGTTCGTTTCACTAAGAAAAGAAGGAGCAATAATGCAAAAGGTTGATGTTGGCTATGGTATGGCAAAGATAGACAAGACGGGGAGAAGAAGAGAGTTACCTTGCGTTCAACGTTCAAGGTCGTTGTATTTATGTCGAGTCGTTCGTGGTGCGGTGTCAATGTCGATGGGAAAAAAAGTGGGGAAGAAGCTTGACGGAAAAAGTGTCAATGTCGTCAAGGAGCGGTGTTTGAATTTAAGGATTTGCGGTGTTTGAATTCCGTCGGCGGGTAGAATACATGAAGTGTCAACGATTTTTTAATTGTCCCTCCTCTTCCCATCCTTCATCAAGGTAATGTGATGCCACAACAAAGGATATCGTGTTTTACAGATTGACAGTCGACAAAGGATGATGGACAATGGTGGATCAATGTTGGATGGATGGATGGATGAACAGATGGATGGATGGCTGAATGGATGGACCGACAAACTCACTGAAGCAGCTTTTACATTCACCTCACCTAACGTACGATGCTTTCTACATTACAGCCTCCAACTCGACGCAACCCACTATATTCGATTCAGCAACTTTTGGACATCATCCTTTGTCAGACGTCTTTTACAAACCGAGAGATTGCTTGAATCTGTAGCTAACGACCCTTCTTCTTCCTACCACCCTATAGATCAAAATGGTTACTCCTGCCGTGAAGCACACCATCGTGAAGAAGCGTACCGCTACCTTCAAGCGTCATCAATCCAACCGCTTTATGCGTGTCGGTGTAAGTACATAGAAGCATATGGGAAAGAGTGAGTATCCAGTGAGCTAACCATATGCGTTTGTTACTTTGTATAGGAATCCTGGAGAAAGCCCAAGGGTATTGACAGTTGCGTCCGTCGTCGATTCAAGGGTCAAGCTCCTATGCCCAAGATTGGTTATGGCTCCGCCAAGAAGACTCGTCACATGTTGCCCAACGGTTTCCGCAAGTTCACCGTCTCCAACGTCCGTGAACTCGACTTGTTGTTGATGCACAACCGCTCTTATGCTGCTGAAATCGCTCACAACATCTCTTCCAAGAACCGTGTCACCATCCTCGAACGTGCTGCTCAACTTAACGTCAAGGTTATCAACGCTGGTGCTCGTCTCCGATCTCAAGAATAGATTCTGAACTACCCCCTGACCTTTTTTTACGCACATACCAGTTATAGTAAAGTATGGTTTGGTAGTTTTTGATTGATTATAAAACAAAAGATGTTGAACAAAAGGATGGTGTATTGATGGTGATGATGAGGATAATGGGGTTAATGGGATGGGGCGGTTATGGTGTGGTTTTTTTTTTAATTCCTTGTACGATGGTGGATCATACTGTGTAATGACCCAGCTTGATACTGGTTTTCCCACAAAACTCTCTTTCCCTCGTTGTTTTGTTTTGCGCCCAACTTTAATAGCAATCTCGTTTTGACCTCATTGAATGATAGGGTGAATGACCGAGCAGAGTTTGGTCGCCAGGTAGCTGGGCTTGACATTGTCTATCATGTGGGTGGTGCCAGATGCGTGTATGCAAAAGTTGGAACTCCGCCGGTGGTGAAGGGCGGAAAGATTGACGCCGAGCTATTATCCAGAATCATTTTGGGCCGAGGCATTCCAAAAAAGATGCTACGATTGTTGCGGCTGGTTTGTTTGTCATACTATGCTAAAAGTTACCCTTTGCTTCCCTCTAAAACTGAATAGAAACGACAGCAAGAAAGAGTGGTGAGCAAGAGCGGCGGAGTTTGAAAAGGCAAGGCCACAATCGCAATTCAGGTACGAGATAGCAATGGACAAAACAACAACAAGATGATCATATGCTTACTGTTTACATGAATGACAATGATGATGTTAATCCTAACTGATACTGAACATGCTTTTATTGTTTATACGCCAATTTGTTCAAGTGGGACGAAGGACATGATTACACGAATCGAAGAAGAAGGTTGTTTTCAATCGCCCATAATTGGGCATGAGTCTGTCATTTTTGGTTGAGCTTCAAATTGAAAGGAATACACTTTTTGCCCTGCTTTTTTCACCTTGTATAACAGAGGTGCGAGCGCAGCGACGGCATTTAAAGCATATGGTCTCATTCTCACCTTTCTCTTCTTCTTCTTTCTCTTCATATCACCTCCATCCTTAAGCCAATCTACCACTATCATCTTTTAAGGATTCCTTTACTTTCTCTCCTCTCATTATCTTCACACCACTATCTATAAATTTCCACCCCATCTTTTTTCATTTTTGTTTAAAACCAGCTGATCAGCCTCGACCATAAAATTTAAAGTTCCACTCCTTTTTTCTTTTCTGTTTCATCCCCTTTCTTTCTCCTCCCCAATACTTTTTTCTTCCTTCTCTCACTTTACACATCCTATTGATCCATTGACTGACCTTCTTCAATGGGAAACGAAACGAGTCGCCCTACCTTGGAGAACAAACTTTACGAACAGCCTCCACGCCATGAACGAAAACGCATCAGCAGAAACAACTCCATGCGAAGGATAAAGGGGAAGTCTTCTTCACGATCAGTACTTGACCCTTCTATTCTTCCTTTCGACACAACCTTATCAATAACAGCGCCACCGCCACCACCACTCAACTCAGCTTCGACCTCTTCAAAGGCACCACTGGCACCAATGACAACTCCAACTACATTAACCACAGCGCCATTAGAACACGCAATGAACACAACAAGTACAAACTTCGGATCAGCTCCGGCAGTCTGTGAAACGGAGCGCGGACCCAACGATTCTATTTTGGCATTAACTCGTCCAACCATCTCAGCAACTCCTTCTCCTCCACATGCACCTACCTCTTCTGATGTCTTCACCTTCCCAAATCAGAAACAGACACCACCACAGCCACAAACAACTACTACCACTTTATCATCATCGTCGACATCATCATCATCATCATCGTCCGCGTCGTCGTCAACATCAACATCACCACGGCAACAAAATCAAACTAAGTCAAGTCAACAAAGTCGATCGATCATGATTCCAACTACCACATCATCATCCACGTTCTCTACTCAACGTCGACACTCACAAAGGGCGATCTCCACTCTATCAAGTCATACCACTGATAGCAATTGGACCTGGACTGGCGATCTCTTCTCTCATATAGACCCGGCAACATCATCTACTATCACCACTATCACCGACTACTCCACCATATCCAAGTACTCCATGTTCTGTCAAGATTGGCCCGCTTACGACAAACAATTGGTCCGATCCGCTGCTGAAGCAATGGCAATGCCTAGTACTCCTACCGCCCTCATACATGAGCCACCGCCTTATACAACAGATTCTACTACGGTCAAGCCATCATCGTCACCACCACCACCACCACCACCAGCCACGTCATCTACCTCTATCACTCGAGACTCTTCAACAGTGTCACTACAATCTCAGACTGACAGCACTGTGCGGAGGGTCGAACAGATCGTTGAACGGCTCAAACTACTTTTATCATCTACATCCCCTTCGTCTTCGGCTCCTTCAACCTTCAACACTATCGCAGCATGTCTATTGGATGATCTATTCTCATTGGCACCTACTATCAAGAGGGAACAAGATCGTCGACAGATATACCAGCTAGTATTCACCATCTGCGACAAGTCGATAGCGGCACAGGTGTGGACGTCACGTTGTCAACTCGATGGCTGGGGAACAGAAGTACAATCTCGCCTTGGATTCACCACTCTCCATGACCTAGCATCCTCACATCACTGGGAAGCTTACTATCCCCTAGCTCTCTGCTATTCTGAAGGGGTGCCCAAGCATACAACAACCAATCCGACTCCTCCTGCCAACAACAGCAACCATGGCGGCGACCGTCCTTTGTCTTTCCTAGCCACAAGCGATATCAGCAGTGTTAGCAACCAAAGCAGCTTCTCCTCCACATCAACATCCTCTTCATTGGACGACCCCCTGGAGATCCAGCCTATCGACAAACAACAAGCTTGGCATTGGCTCAATATGGCGGCTCGACTGGAACCCAAATCTCCCGATGATCCAATGACCGTTGCTAAGGCTCGTGCTCAATACAAGATTGGAACTATCTACTTTGGCGGTGATGCCCTAACTTCTCCTGACCAAGACAAGGCACTACATTGGTTCATGCAAAGCGCTGATAATCGAAACAAGTAAGTGCATAGTCGTCATCCTTTCCACCCCTTCTCTGACAAACAAATTCACTTCCTTAGGTATGCTCAGTTCATCGTTGGCTTCCATTTTGAACAAGGTATTATTGTCCCCAAAGATCTGTCCATGGCCAAGAAATACTACTTATCCAGCGCTCAGCAAAACTCGCCTGACGCCCAAGCTGCTCTTGGGATTCTACTCGTGGATGAACAACAATTTGAAGCTGGGCTTAAATGGCTCCATGATGCGGCAAGATCGGTAAGTACAACGGGTGAAACATTCTCTGAGCACTCCACTAATTGTCTTTTGTCTCATTAGAAAAATCCACGTGCTTTAGTCAAATTGGGCACCATGCATGAATATGGCCAAGGTACCGACAAGGATGACGCCAAAGCCCTATTCTATTACAAGACCGCCTGTGAACAACACGATCCGTCTGCCCACTACCTTCTCGGTCTCCATTATCGTCTCGGCACCCTTGGACTGACACAACATCACATTCAAGCTGGCAAACACTTTACAAGATCTGCAAGATCAGGATTTGCTCCTGCACAACGACTCCTTGGGCTCATGTATATGCAGGGAATGTTAGCCGCCGCCGCCGCCGCCTCTGAAACACCAAACAATGAAGATCATCGAAAGGCTGAAAAGACTGCTCTCCTTTGGTTCCGTCGTGCGGCCTCGCAAGGGGATGTGCGTGCCCTGGGTTTAGTCGGTGCTTGCTATCAATATGGTCGAGGTGTCACAACCAATCACGATGTGGCTTTGGAGTATTACCGAAAAGCTGCGCAGCTGGTGGGTCCCTTCCAAGGTGTTGCTCAATTGGCATTGGCTTTACTGTTGCATCAGATGGGTCGACATCGGGATGCTATCACTTGGTTTACTCGTGCGTCCAAGGCGGAACCCATTATGGCGACTTTGGTAGAGGAGACCGATATTAATGTGTCAAGACGCTCTCCTGCTCGAACGGCAAGACTGATGCTCGCTCGGTATCACCTCCATGGTTGGCCCGGTGTCGTCAAGGATGGTGCCAAGGCTTTTGGGATGCTTACTGCTCTGGCTACTGAATCTCAACAGGATGCTCATGCTCATTACTGGCTAGGTGCTTGCTATGAAGAAGGTATCGAAGGTACCTGTGCGCCCAATCTGAAATTGGCTTTTGATCACTACTTGGTGGCTGCAAAGGCTGGTGACACTGACGCCGAATTCCAGGTAAAACATTTGAAACCCCGCCGCATGAATTACCCTTTTTTAACCTTTTACTTCATCTAGGTCGCTCTCATGCTCTCCAATGGTCAAGGCATACCTCGTGATCGCAAGTCTGCATTCCACTGGTACAAGAAAGCGGCGGAGAAGAATCATAAAACTGCTCTGTATAGTCTGGGACTCTTCTATGCAAAAGGATTGGAAGGCAAACCAAAAGACCTCCTGCGTGCTCGTATATGCTTCGAAAAGGCTGCTCGTCTCGGTGTGGCTCCTGCTATGACATCTTATGCTACCCTATGCCGTGTTGCTTCTCTACAGGCCGGGCCTCAACAACAAGAGCAACGTGAACAAGCGATCTATTGGTATCAAAAAGCTGCATCTACTGGTGATGTGGTTGCTCAAAGGGAGCTTGGCCTTATATACGATGCAGGTCTTGGTGTGCCTCGAAATTATGATGTTGCCTTTAGTTACTTCCAGCAAGCCTCCTCTCGAAACGATGCCCAAGCAACCCTATTACTCGGTAGCTACTATCAAAATGGAATGGCGGTGGAAAAAGACCTCGAGAAATCCATTGAGCTCTACTTGCAAGCCGAACGCCTTGGTGCATCTGTGTAAGTGCGCTAAGCTTTGGTGAAAATCCAATTTATATGCGTCTGACTAATCTATCTTTTTTATCACAGTGCTCCCTTTGCCGCCGCTCAGGTGTATCATTCCTTGAATCGCTTTGAAGAAGCTTATGAACAGTACAAGAAATCCGCTGACGATAACCGACTTGCTCACAACCGTATTGGACGTACCTCGAAACTCATGGTGGCTCGCTATATTCTCAGTTATGTACCCCTTGAATCCGATGCAAACACAGCTGTCTCTTATAACCCTGACAACCTCTCAAAAGACCGGGCCTTCGGCATTCTCTATTCACTTGCAACCGATGATCATTTTGAGCCCTCATTCTATTGGTTAGGTAGGAAAAGCAGTGCATCCTGTCACTTTTGAAACTCACCTTGTCTATTGTTTTTGATATAGCCGACTGCTACCGCACTGGCAACGGTGTCAAGCCCAACCTCGCTTATGCTATCACATGGTACCACAAAGCTGCCGATGAATTGAAAGACACAGAAGCCATGGTGCAACTTGCATCTGCCTACGAACAAACCAATGAACATACTGCACAAGCTTTCCATTACTACCAACTTGCTGCTGACATGGGCCATGCTGGAGGTCAATATCACCTAGGTAAGTAAAGAACAAGGTATTACAAAAAATGGAAAGAACTATACTAATTTTCCTTATCTGTGTGCTTAGGAATGGCTTACTGGCGTGGAAGTCTCGATACCGCAATCAACCTCGGAAATGCCGTCGTCTGGTTTACTCGATCTGCTGCTCAAAAATATGCGGCCAGCCACTGGGCTCTTGGGGAAATGGCATTAGAAAACGGCGATCAAGACGTTGCGATCGAATGGTGGCGAAGATCGATTGACCTCGGCTATGAACCTGCTATGCGCGCTTTGGCAAGTCTCCTTCTACAGAACACTCAAGCTATGAACGGATTGAACGACGATGGCGATCATCGGCACGAATTCCTGGACCGCGCCATGGAACTCTTGACAACAGCGGTACAAAATGGTGATGCAGCATCTCTTGCTCAGCTGGGCGTGCTTCATCAGGTCAATGCTATACACCCCACCTCCTCTGATTCCTCCTCAAACACTTCTCTACATCATTCGACTGTCAATGGCTCCACCAATGATCTGACCCTCGATCATCACCACCCAGATGCAGCTCAAGACAACGATTCCTATATGGCAGATGACGGAGATGACGATGAAGAAGATCAAACCGAGCTCCAGCGACAAAAGCAATTACAAGAACAGGGCCTGGCTACTAGATGCTTTGAACAGGCTGCGGAAATGGGGCATGTTGAATCCATGTTTCTCGCTGCTGAATCCTGGCACTCTCAACAACAATACGCCGCTGCTCTCGAATACTACGAACGTGCTGCCAAACATGGTCATCTCCTTGCCCGTGTAATGCGTGCTCGATACCGTCTAGCTGGTCTTGGTGGCATGGAATCCAACCCTACTCTGGGGTATGAGGTAAGTTTCCTCAAAAAGGAAGATGTGGCGGAGTTTGACATCTCACTCATTCATGCACCTTTTCTTTTTTTTTCAGGAACTCTTGGACTGTGCTGTTGAAAACCAATGTGTGGATGCTTATAACTCTCTCGGCCAATGTAACGAACTTGGACTCGGAACTGCTCAAAACGATCAAGCTGCACTGGACTGGTATCTACGATCTGCCGATCAAACACAAGATTCTGAAGCTATGTTCCGTATTGGCAAACTCTATGCTCAAGGCCGTGTCCCAACACCTGATGGTCAACATAAGGATGTAGAAGCTCTGAAATGGTACAGATTTGCCAGCGAAACTCGAAACCATACCGGTGCCCATTACGAAATTGGATTGTACCTTGTCCGTGGAATCTCAGCATCTGGATCCTCATCTCCTTCACCACAACCAGAACAATCTCGATTACCAATAGCATCGTCATCGTCCTCCTCCTCCTCCTCCTCCTCCTCACTGTTATCACTATCCTCCTCCTCTTCCATTCTGGTACCTGTTGATCGTGAAGCGGCGAAACTGCACTTCCAACATGCTGGCGAACAAGGCGATATGAATGCGATGTATGAACTTGGGCAACTACTACTTATGGATGCTGACTCTTCCTCTGCTGTCCCAATGGATGACCGACGTCTGGGTTTAGAATGGCTACTTAATGCCGCCGAGATGAACCAACGGGATGCTCTACGGGAGCTCGGCAAGATCTACCACTCCGGCAAATCTTACGGCGGCGAAAACTTGGTGGAACAAGACTCAGCATTGGCTTACGACTATTTTATTCGCTCCGGTAACCAAGGTGACAAAACATCCATGCTCTTTGTCGGCATCTATTACGAGCACGGGATCCATGTGCATCTAGACTTTTTACTGGCGCGGCAATGGTATGAAATGGCGGCTCGCAGCGGGTGGTGGCTTGCCGAACTTGCTATGGCTCAACTCTTGCACCAGGATGTGGAAAGTCGGGAAGAAGCCTATCACTACTTTACCTTGTCTCATCAACACGCCCCTGAATCACAACGTCAACCTGCGACCATCATGTTGGCTCGGTATCATCTTCGCGGGTGGGGAGGCGTCTCAGTCCAGCTCGAACGGGCGGCAGCACAACTGATCGACATTGCCGAGAACGACGAGCAAGTCAAGGTGTACCTAGAAGTGGCCCAATGTTACGAATTCGGAATAGGTGTGGATCAAGATCTGTACAAGGCTTTCGACTGGTACGACCGCGTGGTGCAACGCCATCATGACATGGACGCTCTCGATGAAGAAGACCAGGAAGATCTCGCTGAAGCAATGTTCCGACTGGCTGAATTCTACCGTCGTGGGTGGACCGTCGATGTGGACCAAGAAAAGGCAACTCGTCTGTACAAGCAGGCTATGGAAAAGGGTAAGTGGCATGAAAGCAAAAAGTTAGATCATGGTCTCTTACACATCTTCTACCAATAGGATCCAAAGAAGCTCAAGAGTACTTGACACATCAACAAGCATCGTCATCATGTCAACCTTGAAATATGATCAACAACCACGCTCTTTTACCCTTCCACTCCTTTGTCAGCTAACAATTTATATACTACCTTTCTTATATCCTCTCTCTATATCTCTCTTATCTAGTTACCCTTATCGTTTACCCCTCTCTTACTACTTTATCTACCCTATAGTTTTATCTTATACCCTTTTTGTCAAAACATCACTTTGTATGCCAGCTATGTATTATGTCTCCCCTCATTACCCTGTTATCTCCCTTTGTCTAATAGTATAGAGTCTTTTTTGTACAAAGTATATTATAAAACCAGTCTTTATCTTACTATCATATTGAAGAGGGTCTAAAAAAAACGGGGAAATCTTATGTGGAAGGGCATCGGGGCAAGGGCAGAGAAAAACAGGCCTTCGCAGGGCAAGATGAAGGACTTGGTGGGAGTGATCTGCAAAGGATTTCAAACTCTGATTTGGTTACAAGAACCTTTTTTTGCCGGGGGATTCTCCGCGCAGAGGGGGGAATGCTATAGACAGAACCATCCGGACAGAACCAACCTGCGTATCCTGAATTTTGTTGACAATAAGGACTTACATGGCGGGGAGGACTCTCTGAGTCCCTGACTTTCGGTCCCGGTCATAGATGGGACTCAACTTGAAATGAAGATAAAACCGCCCCTGCCCACACACTCCTCCAACAATGTGTGCCTATGCACTCTAGATTTCAAACCCCGATTGGCTATAAGATTATTTTTTTGGCCCGTCCTTCATTTTTGCTCCTTCTTCCCCTCGTCATTACTTTTTTGCCTCCATTGTCATTCTCTTTACGCCACGACGTCAAACGAACGAACGAACGAGCAAACGAACGAACGAACGGTAACTCTCCTCTTCTCACGTCATGTTCATCTTTTGCTTACCATTATTAACTTTTTCGCCTTTTGCATCGTTCCTCTTTCTTTTGACACTAGATCGGCTACGACGATGACGACGGCAATAGGGACGACGACGATGCTAATGACGACTCCACCACTACTTCATATCGCCCAAAAAGGCTCTTTTAAAAATTTTAAATGTAAAAAACATGGGGAAACCCTCGCAAATTTTTTTTAGGAGCACTCCCATTCCATTGTAGAATCTCGTAGTCCAAGTTACTAATAAAAGTATACCAATTCTTTGCCCATACCCTTCCGCTACTATCTTTGATACTTTTACACAGCTTG
>LT554135.1:46445-60518 GCA_900079185.1 Absidia glauca
TATCTATACAAACACCATGTGTTCCTGGCTCCCTTCAGTTCAGAGGAGTAACCACCACAGTATATAATACTTCAAATTTGGTATATCTTGATAGATATGCTTTTTATCTTACTCCATGATGAATTTGACGATGGGTCATCCATCTCGGTTTTGTAAAACAAGGCTACTCATCACAAAAATCGGGAAACCGAGAAGTTTCTAAAAAAAGTCAAATGCGCTCAAAGCCCGCCCGCCTTTTTCCAGTGTAAACTTAATTTTTCGACAGGCCCTGGAAAAGGGGATGGCGAGGACTCTCTGAGTTCCTGACTTCAGTCCCGGTAATAGCTGGGACTCGACTTGAAATGAAGATTAAACCGCCCCTGCCCACACACTCCTACAACAATGTGTGCCTATGCACTCTAGTTTTCAAACCCCGATTGGCTATAAGATTATTTTTTTGGCCCGTCCTATTATTTTGCTCCTTCTTCCCCTCGTCATTACTTTTTTGCCTCCAATGTCATTCTCTCTACTCCACGACGTCAAACGAACGAACGAACGAGGAAACGAACGAACGAACGGTAACTCTTCCCTTCTCACGTCATGCTCATTTTTTGCTTACCATTACTAACTTTTTGCCTTTTGCATCGTTCCTCTTTCTTTTGACACTAGATCGACTACGATGATGACGACGGCAGTAGGGACGACGACGATGCTAATGACGACTCCACCACTGCTTCATGTCGCCCAAAAAGGCTTTTTAAAATTTTAAAATGTCAAAAACATGGGGAAACCCTCGCAAATTTTTTTTAGGTGCACTCCCATTCCATTGTAGAATCTCGTAGTCCAAGTCACTAATAAAAGTGTACCAATTTTTTGTCCATACCCTTCCGCTACTATTACTGATACTTTTACACAGCTTGGCCGTCTTTGTCCGCCTCCAATTGCTCGATCTTTACAGTAGCTTAGTCATTCTCATTACAACCCGTCGCCATTTACACATTAGCTTAACTCCGGCCTCAAACATAGTCTGTACCATAGCCCATTAATTTCCATTGTACAAATAAAACTTTGTATGTATACGAAGATAGACCTTACGATCATGTGCATGTCATTAGATTCTTTACAACTAGTGAACCAATGGTGTTTTAAGGATTTGTCAATGATGAGCTACTCATCTGTAGTTTGGTCTTTATAATGTACATGGTATTGTCATGCTTGTGGATTTGAGAAACGTCTTTTGTAGGATAATTCAAGTAGGCTTTATTGATGGGATAGGTTTAAGGGGCTATGGTACAGGCTTTGTTTGGAGTCGTAGTTAAGCTAATGTGTAATGGTAACAAGCTACTATAATGGGAATGACTAAACTACTGTAAAAAGTACGCAAATGAGGTGGACAAAAATGGCTAAGCTGTGTAAAAGTTTAAGTGATAGTAGCGGAAGGGTATAGGCAGACAACTGGTATACTTTTATTAGTAACTTGGACTACGAGATTCTACAATGGAATGGGAGTGTACCTAAAATAAAAATTGCGAGGGTTTCCCCATGTTTTTGACATTTAAATTTTTTAAAAAGAGGCTTTGTGGGCGACATGAAGTAGTGGTGGAGTCGTCATTAGCATTGTCGTCGTCCCTATTGCCGTCGTCATCGTCGTAGCCGTTCTAGTGTCAAAAGAAAGAGGAACGATGCAAAAAGCAAAAAGTTAGTAATGGTAAGCAAAAGATAAACATGACGTGAGAAGAGGAGAGTTACCGTTCGTTCGTTCGTTTCCTCGTTCGTTCGTTCGTTTGACGCCGTGGAGTAAAGAGAATGACAATGGAGGCAAAAAAAGTAATGACGAGGGGAAGAAGGAGCAAAAATGAAGGACGGGCCAAAAAAATAATCTTATAGCCAATCGGGGTTTGAAATTCAGAGTGCATAGGCACACATTGTTGGAGGAGTGTGTGGGAAGGATCGTGTTCCTGAGCTTCAATTTGCAGCATATCATTAACATATCAGAGCAAGCATGCTACTACATTCTCATGCTATGATTTGGACTTACCTTTGGATGACAAATAGGCTGGATCAGAGAAGATTGAATGTTGCCAAATGGGACAGCAGGGTTGGAGTTCCATCATGAGCACTGAGTCTTGTATAAAAGTCTTCCTGAACATCATGATCACCTGTACAAATGCATTTTCAGCGACGATAGGTTAAATAGGATCGCCAGGACTGAGTTCTTTCGCTGCCAGTCGGTCATGTCATTCGCCGATCGCCGGGAACAACTTCTTGCAGAGGCTGGTAGGTCGGTTAAGGGAGACACGAGCAAGATAAAAGAATCGACCATATGTGGGGAAGCACCAATTCTCTTGGAAGGTTGGTGAGATATGCGCCGTTTATCGTTGTATTGTTCCATGGGCTTTGGAATAGTATTTGATCCACGTTCGCACACACGCTCCCCGCCATACGAGCTGATGAGCCGCAATTGATATGTGTCTTTTTGTTGGACCTGATACCAGGAGATGAGAAGAGTAAGACCATTCCTGTGCCTGGCGGGGCGGTTTTATCTTCATTTCGAATTGAGTCCCAGCTATGCCCAGGGCTCAAGTAAGGGACTCAGAGAGTCCCCCGCCATATCAGTCCTTAGTGTCCGCAAAATTCAGCGTACACAGATTGGTTCTGTCCCGGTGGTTCTGTCTGTAGCATTCCCCTTGGAAAAAGTCTCACTATTTTGTAGCTCATTCACTTTTGAACGGGATGGACAACCCAACTTCAAATTTGACATAGACTCAGGAGGGCTTTTTATTATCGACTGACACCAAGAAAGTTTGATTTCCTTGGATGGCTTGCTGCTTTTGGTACTACTCCAGTCAGTCGCTTTTTTGGTGACTTCTCGTAGTGTTCATCACCGCATACAACATACAAATGCTTGTTTTTTGAAATCGGTCGATAGATATGCAATGCATAGTGTTGCCTGTGAAATTTGACGGTGGATTGTCCATCTCGGTTCTGAGAAATAAGCAACTCTTTAAAAAAAAATGGACGTCAAAAGTTTCGCATTTTCAAATAACTCCACGAGGCGGCATTTGAAAAGCTGAGTTTTAATACTTGCCGTCGTTTCCAGGGTCCAACTCAAACTTTGGCTTTGGTTGTCAAAACGAAGTTCATGCATTTCATCAAAGTTATATCAGCCCAGAGTAACATGAAAGTGTAAAAAAGACATTCTGTTGTCAAGTGATGGGTATGTTTCTCATGTGGGAGGACAGGGCAAGTACAAGAGTGAGACATATACATCCCACAACTTCTTGGTAGTACCGAAACTCATTTTCTTTCGACCGGCGACTCGGAAAACAAACAGATTCCTTACAGTGACTGGTGAACTTCTAATATCATGTAGAGTTTCTCTCCTCATCGAGGTTATTCTACCAGAAGTATTGGACCACAGACAAATTATACCCAACGGAGAGATTCGCTAACGGCGATAAAGTCTATACAGGCTAATGGTCGCAGTTTGATAGTAACTCTTCGAAATTTCAACATCATGAAGCTATGTAACAATAAATGAAAATGAGGAGGATAGCGCAGTAAACATGAGTCATGTCATTGATCAAAAGGTGGGTTTTAAGTTGCATTCTAAACTACACAATGACTACAACAATAATCTACAAGTTTGGTGATAGGGGTGTCATTTGTGGGGATACGTATGATTGACAGTTCCATCCGCCGCATATGTGTGCTGATCCACCACCGCATTGAGAGACGCTAGCCAACCCGCTGCCGTGTTGATACTGCTATAAAACGATATAAAAGACGATCCAGGGCGGATTTTGTGTCCCCTGGTTACCTCGTTTGAGCATCGTTCATTAGGTGACATTGTTGTATGGAGGACAGAGGATAGGGATGGGAAGTTAAAGTAATTTTGGGAAAGAGAAAGGATCGAATTCGGAAAATCAGTCGCACCGGGTGATTTTTAGTCTCACTGTATTTCGAACTCCGCTTTGGCTACAAGTATTCACTTCTCCGTCAATTTGTTTATTTGTTCCTTCTTTGCTTCTTCATCACTTTTTTTTGTTCCATTGACATTGGTGTCACACCAACAGCGACTCACTCTATATACAACGACCTCGAACCACGAGCCCAGGGTAACTATCTCCTTCTCACCAACTTTTCCATCTTTGTCTATTCACGACTAACAATCGTCTTTTGCATCAATTCTCCTCTTTGTCTTGGCAGATCGAATGGGGTAACAACGGATATAAACTCTCTGACAATAGGACTGATTGGGCGTGTGGTTAGATTAGGGATTGGACGCAAGCGATTACGAAAAACCTGGGGAAACCCCGCACTCCATTCCAATGTAGATTGGGTAGCCATTGCACTGCTAAACATCACCACTCGTTTGCCTATTCCCTTTTGCCTGCTACTACTGACACTTTTGAAGCCGATAGCCTCCTGTGCCTTCCTCCTTCCCTAACTCTTTACACTAGATTAGTCATTCAACGGCAAGTCCTTCCTGTATCTGTCTTCATAGTCTCCCAATTTGAAATGTAGCTTGACCATAGTCTCTTCCAGTTAATAAAGCCCATTTAAAAGCGTATGTATAATTCTTGTCTTTTGCATAAACTCATGGCATATTGGAATGTGTGATATATACTGATGCAAATCACCCGGTGTGTCTAGTCTTCGCCTATTCTTCCTTCTGCCATTTGCGGAGTTTGTAAAATGTAAATTTTTGTAACGAGCTTCATTTCTGAAAACAAGATTGATAATTGTGCTTCAAATTTTGTATGGAAGAAAGAGAAATCTATATCTATGAACAATACCAAGATATAGCTCTTCCTGTGCTGTATATGCTTGTTAGCCCGACACAATGGCCTAAAACAGCGAATGATCTGAATGCCGCCAAAGTTGGTGAATTATTCAAGAGAGCTTGACTTTTTTAGCATCATTCAATAGATAGGGAGTATACCTTTCTCCATGTAAAATTTGAAGTAGGGTTATTCATCTCGTTCACAAAACATTCATGTCAAACAAAAAGTCGTACTTGTCATGGATGATGGCCCGTTCATCTTTCAAATGGCGGGGTTTGAACATCCTGCTCGCACTTTTTTACACCTACTCAAGTCTTTGGGTTTCCCAGCAGATGGCTGCTAGGGGTTCATAGTGCTTGTGTAGGTATACTTCGAAGGACAAAGTATCAAGGTCAAAAATGAGTCTTCTCCATTCATACACCCGATACAGAGCAAAAGTCCTCATCATACATAATTTTCAAGTCAGACAGAAATTCAGGGGCTTAGAACAGGGATAGCACTTGATCCTCCTGTATGATTCCCCCCAAACAGCTCTATGTGATATGATGTGTATGTTTGCTAGACTGCTATCTAATCATGGTATGTAAAACGAAGTGTAAAGGGTCGTTTCGTTAGAGAAAGATCCGCACCTTGCGTGAGGAATGACATGTTGTCTGTTTTTAGGCTGCACCTGGTAAGTGATTGTGTATCCCAGTTAAAGCAATCAACGAGGAATGATAATTTGATTGATATGCCACTAGATCCAGCGCATGCATGATCTACGTTGATAAGTAAGGGAGATCAGCCCACGGACGGAATTTTTAAACCCCGCCACCGACCAGATCGCCTATATCTCAATTTTTAATCTCTCTTCCGTTCTTTCATTCTCTTTCGCTTTTGACTTTTATCAATATACAGTTTAGACACCAATATGTCCACTTGTGGTAAAGTTGTAAATGTGGAACAATGGGTGAGGCAATGCCATCAAAAACTAACTACATTCCCACCAACAAACTACAGAGTTTGCACAAGCCCAGGAAAATAGGAATGACCCGTCGCACAAGGTGATCATCATTGACGACAAGATATATGATGTGACCGAATTCCATCGTGAACATCCTGGTGGTGCTAAAGTTTTACTGACTCATATTGGCAAAGACGCTTCAGGTAAGAACGGCAAGAGAACAAAAGCCTGAAAACAAGTTTGAAACTGACCTCCAGCTTCCTCATAGATGTGTTTCATGCAATGCATCCCGAATCGGCATATGAAATCCTCGCCAACTACTACTTGGGTGATCTGGGAGAGGCGGATTCGTTGACCAAAGCAAAAACCAGCGACAAGAAAGCATTTGCAGAAGACATTCGCCAGCTTCGCGACAAGCTCACTGATCTAGGGTACTTTCGCAGCAACAGACTTTACTATCTATACAAGTTTATCTCTACCTTGTCTATTTGTATGGCATCTCTTCTGATACTGTACCTTTATGGCCAACAATCGACGACTGCAATCATCATATCCGCCTTTCTTTTGGGACTCTTTTGGCAACAATGCGGCTGGCTCTCTCACGATTTTGGTCACCATCAAGTATTTGACAATAGGCCTCTCAATGATATTGCTGTGATCTTCTTGGGGAACTTTTGTCAAGGATTCTCTTTATCATGGTAAGGAGTGGAAGATTGTAATGCATAGACACAATACTTACCCCTCTTCTTTCAGGTGGAAAAGCAAACATAATACACATCATGCTAGCACAAACGTAGATGGTCATGATCCCGACATTAGCACCGGTCCAGTATTGATGTGGCATGAATATGCATCGGCCAACTACTATGGTAACCTTGCCCACAGCACCAACAACAACTGCGATGCTCACTGTTGCAACGCCACGAGCACAAGCGCCGCCAACAACAAAAATGGCTTCCGGGAAGGGTTTAACCGATTCCTGGCTGAAAATGTATTCCCTTATCAGACTCGGTACTACTTTTTTGTCATTGCTTTAGCTCGAATGTCATGGGCAATCCAATCTGCCAATCACGTTGCTAAGGTAGGTGCTCTCAACAAATCCTCCTCTTTGCGTCTCTACGAAATGGGGTGCCTGGCTGCCCATTGGGCGCTCTTTTTGGCGGTGACTACTCGATGGATTGATAGTCTGCAAAACATGATCCTGTTTGTGGTCCTCAGTCAGTCATTCACAGGGTACATGCTGGCCATGGTCTTTGCTTTGAATCATAATGGGATGCCGGTGATCACGAAAGAACAAGCCGAATCTATGGAATTTTTTGAAATACAGGTCGTTACAAGTCGGAATGTCAAGATGGGTTGGTTGGGAACTTGGTTTATGGGCGGTTTGAACTATCAAATTGATCATCACGTAAGTTTACATACTCTTTGATAGGCTGGGAGGATGGAAGGAATAGGCGCAGATCGCTCATTCTACTTTTATCTAGGTGTTTCCCACTTTACCAAGGCATCATTTGGCAACTGTCCAGCCAATGATCGAGGCTATTTGTAACAAGCATCAAGTCATATATCATACAACATCATTCCTCCAGGGAACTTTGGAAGCTTTGAATGCTTTGGACATTACCCAAAAGGTGTCAAGAAAACTAGTTATGAAGTACTTTTAGAATAGCTTATAGATCATCCATCAGATTGAAAATAAACTCTACTTTAGAAAAGCGATGTCTTTGATTAAGCATGCCATTCCCCATCTCTTCCTTCCGTCCCACACTGACTTTTTTTCTAATTACAACTCAGACATTCATGCAAACTGTTACTCCGACGAAGGCTCTTTGTTGACATTCCCGATCATAGATAAGCACATCCAGACCCCAATGACATGATTTATAGCGTTTTTATGTACATTCCATAGAATACACCCAAGATCTCGGCTTTGAGAGAGGGGTTTGACACTCCCACTCGGCACGATTTTGGTTTTTGCATTGATTTCCCTCGATCCAAGAAATAGTAGATCCAACAATATGCAGGCTAGCCATAACTCTCTGAGCTATGGACGCTCAGGGGTATCAAACGAGCCAAAATCATGCAAACTAGGTAGTTTCGAGCTCCGACAAGGAACCGCTCTGTTGGTACACTATTTTGTTCTCAATGACTATCAAGAAGAGTAATGCTTAGGTTGATGATTAAACGAGAAGTTTATTATAACAGGAGAGCTATACTAAAAACTAGGAACTAAAAACTACGGGGGGAAGATGATAGACTATGTAAATATATGTGTAAGAGGATATGATATCAAAGGCATTGTGAGGTGAGGCGAGGTCAGAATCGGCTATCCTTGCAGCGGCCGGAAGTAGTTTGATGGTATGATGCCGATCCGTCCATCCGACTTGCGTGCTTGCCACCAGTTGCCTTTTCGATCTACGATTTCAACAACTTCACCCTTGACAAAGTCGAGCTCATTCGGATCTTGAGGATTGGCTTGATCTATCCGTCCGTTTCGAGAAGGAAAAGGTAGTGAGTAAACAAAAGTGGAGAAGGGTTGTTGACAATGTGAATGTGATACTTACAGGAGTGAATGGCCTCCACTTTTTCTTTAAAGTCAGCGCCGTTTGAGCTCAGTTGAGCCAAGTTGGAGGTATTGTTTTGAGGAACAGAGGGTGTCGCTGAATGGGTGTTGGCGGTAGGAACGACTTCGGATATCAGTTGCTGTTCTTGTTGTGGTTCTTGTTGCTGCTGCTGTGGCTGACTGTTGATGTCGTTAGGGGTGGTGATAGCGTGTGGGATAAAGACTTGTGAGAAGTCTTGCAAAGAGTTACCAGGGTTGATTGTATTTGGGTCGACAGTGTTATTGATGTTGTTATGGGAGATGATGTGAGCTGCCTGCTTTTCCGAATAGAATTGAGGTTCGACAAGACTGCTTTGCATGGAGTGATCGTCATGGGCAAGTTGACCAAGATAGCTTTTGGGTTCGCTTCCGATCACCAGGACCCATATGTACTGAATGATGACAAGTCCGATGTAGCCTGCTGCGTAGGCGTTGGCTGCCATGCGATTGAGTTGAGCGGGCCTTGAATACTGCAGGATGTAATCGATTTGAATGGTTAATAAGGGAATGCTGATCGCCAGCATGGTGAGCATCTACGTGGTTGATAAAGGAGGTCAGTTGGGCCGTCATTCTTCATCACAATCTCCGTATTGTTTCAATTACCGCTAATCGATAGTGAGCCATGACACCACGCATAAAGACCAAGACGTTTCCAGATACAATAATCAGTTCATAAACGACAATCCACCAAGCACCTTGGAGAACCTTCAAGGCACAGGCACCTGCCAAAGCTACGATTAAGGAGCACTATAACAAAGTGACAACAAACAAGGGTAAAGTGGTTAAATTTCCTAGTTCCTTCTTCTATTCCGTTCACCCAGTCAGTGTCCCCTTTAGCTTACCACAGCAAGAATGGTTGTCACCAAAAGGAAGGAGTTACTGGATAGTGTGCTTTTGTCTGTTGATACCATTGTGAAGTTTAGAAATGGAATGCCTAGTGTGTTAAATATAGTAAGTGGTAAGGAAAAGAGTGTAATGGGGTTGAGTGACTAAAGGAAGGGAATAAAATGAAAGGAAAGGGGGCGTGAGCGTGGTGAACCACAAAAAAGTAAACTGAATGAAAGAAAGAGAAACGAAAAGGAAATTCGTCTCAGCAGGGCATTTTGTAGTCTTCATATTTCAAACGCCGACCGACCACAGGAACAAAAATGACATGACTGGCGGGATTTTCTCTCTCTCCCTTTTCTTCCTCCTTTTTCTGATCGTCCAACTTTGTCCTGCCCCGTCCTAGACTCCCTTCTCATGACTTGTTTATGGCTTGAATATGGTATTTGATAAAGGGATATATGATATCCAGCTGCGAACATTTATTCCTACTCACCCACTTCGTCCTTGACAACACTGGTAACAACACTTTACCCACCTCCATCGCAACCGACATTTTGAAAGGTACCGCAAACCACAATAAGCAATAACAGAGGGGCTCTAGTTTAACTTCCTGTTTTACTCCTTACTAACCTTGATTATGTTTGCTTCACGTGTAGCCGTGTGTGGATGTAGGCAAGTGCTTTCAAACAACCATAGTGCCCCGAAGGTAGCAGACTGGATCAACTCATTGCCCTCCATTGCCTCTTACTGTAATGTAATCTAAACATGGCCTGACGATATATCCTGACTTTCTCACACTCCATTCTTTGAACACTTATCTAACCCGGCTAATTAGGGGAAAGATGTCTTTTGTCTCTCTGTCTCTCCCATCCCTCAAGTCAAAACAGACATATAGGCTCATAGGCTCATAGGCTCATACATAAGGTACAGTACAATGTGCAAAATCATGCGAATCGGATATGGGTCGAGCTGACATGGGTCTCTTCTGAAATATAGTTTCAAATGCCGATGGAACATTGGCAAGTGTAACTCTGGTGGAGTGATGGGATGGGAAAGAATGGTTGTGATCAGGCCAACAAGCGATCTTCGTCTCTCTTTTTATATGTAGACCCTGATCAAACTTGCCAATGCATAAACAGCAATCCACACAAATGCAAGCATGCTGTTCTATTGTAAGTACAGGGTGGGATGGGTATGGAATGCAGGCAGCTCAGCTAGGAAACGAGTTGACATACATAAGCAGAGAATTTAATAACCATTGGATTGCTTTTGATAGGTCTTATGGGTGCTGCTAACGTTTAAGTATGGTATGGCATTATGAAAAACGGATCTAGGGATGTCGGTGACGCTTGCGATCATGATAATGATGCTCCAGGGGGGGTTGATTAAGGGACTAAACACGGCTACTCATTGATTTAATAATTGAATTCTTCTAGGATCAAGTATCACAAGGCGCCTGGTGTGGATCAAGCATCTTTAATGGTTTGTTTGTCTTGTGTTCCGACCTATCGGATGAACCATGCTGCACCCCTTTTTGTAGTAAGTTTGGTAAAGCAATGCGTAGAAGAATGTGATTATCACTGCGTAACCTTTGTAATTCATCTAATGGTTCATTAACTTTAGGCTTATATCACACACATGGTACACACAACACTATCAATCTATGCACACTCTTCAATCTGACAAAATCACACTATTGGATCTCTTATTTATAGTTACATCAACCTCCTCCACTATGCGAAATCCTCCTATTTCAAATCACCGCATAGACTCATCACCACCCCATCATCGCCTCCCAGTATGTCAGTATTTGGACGATTATGTGTTTGAATCAGGTATAGTCAATCCCTCAAGCCTTTTAACCGCATTACTCGCTGCTGTAGTACCTAGTGTTAGTGATGGCCGGTAGACACTATCATGGAATCTGCAGTAGTACGCCTTATCAACTTCAAGCCCCGCTTTTGACGCTCGCCACCTACCTCCCCCTATCTACCGCTAGTCTTTGTGCACCTTGGCCCTTGGACAACACTACTACCTCGAACCGTTGTATATGTAATATAAACTTAGTATAGTATCTCGTTTTCTTTTGTTATTGAAAATAAAGTGCATAGAATGTTTGGTTTGGTGCAATCTGTCGGCTTCGTAAATGATCATTGTGAAAGTGAGAATCATGTTCCTGACTTAATTGCGCTTTTTCTCAAAACCGAGATGGACAACCTACCGTCAAATTTTACAGGCAGCACGTTGCAATGCATATCTATAGACTGATACTCAGAAATAAGCACCTTTATGTTGCATGCGGCCGTGAACACTACGAGAAGCCCCCAAAAAGCGACCAATTGGAGTGGTATCAAAAATAGCAAATCATCCAGGGTAATTTGGCTTTCTTGGTATCAATCGATAGATAAAAAGCACCTCTGAGTCTATGTCAAATTTGAAGTTGGGTTGTCCATCCCATTCACAAGAAAGTCGGGGGGTCCTAGGCTTATCACTGAACTAATGCCCTTTATCACTTGAGTTTTGGTATGTGTGTTATACTAGCTCCTTGCCTTGATTCTCTCCAGCATTAGATCTCACAAAGTTGGACATTGAAGGCATGGGGAAGCGTACGATCATTCCTCGGCTTATTTAAGCAGGCAAAAATGATCCCCCGCTTACTACTGAACATGTAATTGAAAAGTTCATCTGTCTTTTCAGGAATTGAGCTGACAGTGCACACCATCATGCTCCCGCCATTAGCTCATCAAAAGGATGGATGCGGGCCGAGATGTGAGAGTTGATTTTTTTGAATGGCATTTTGTGTCGGGTCTTGAATAAAAACATGAATGGTCGCTCGAGACAAAAAAGAAAAGTTTCGAAAACTTTTTTTTCTCCACAATGATCATCCGTCATTAGCCTGCTGATGAAATGTCTTAAAACTTTAACGGTCTGCTCAGGAAGGCCGTACGAGCATGTACATGCCATTAGAATTAAGATTCGACCGATTCGAAATACTGAGCCCATGGCGGTGATAAGCACATGACTTCACTCAAGCGTAAAGGGGTCGGACAGAGGAAGGGTGAAAACCTGTGCTTATTACCGCCATGGGCTTAGGTTTTCGAATCGGTCGAATTTTAATTCTTATGGCATGCACATGCTCGTAAGGCCTTCCTGAGCATACCGTTAAAGTTTTAAGACATTTCATCAGCTGGCTAATGATGGATGATCATAGGGAAAAAAAAAGTTTTCGAAACCAAACCGAAAACCTGAGAACGGTTCTCAACCATATTTGGCGGAATTTTTGAAAAGGCTGAAAAACGGCAAATGTCCATTCAGATTTCAAAAATGCCATTGCTTCTGAACTGCGCAGTGCATTGAGCTTTTCTTTGGCAGACTGATTCTGCTATGGTATATGCTGATGTGCGTACCATTAAGACTCTGCTAGGCTCATCCTGAAGTGAATTATAGTGGGAAAGGTCCCAGGGCCTAACCAAGCGGGGAGGCGCAGTTTCTGATGCTACTTCCAAGTACAAGCACATTTGATTAGTGTGATTAGTGAGTCTTTTCTTTACTGATTCAACTGTCATGTACGACCAGATTCCTACCAATGGGATGCTACCAATGGTTGAAATCTTGTCTGCACGGTGAGCCATTTCTCTTTAGTAGGCCTATACCTTTGCACGGCGGCGTTTAAAAAATTGCTATAAGTACGACTTTTTCCCCACCAAACCCTTTCTTTGCTTCTTCTTCCCCTCGTCATCACTTTTTTTTTTCCCTCGTCATTTTTCCCTCGTCCTTTATATTGCCCCTCCCCCTCCTCCTTTTTCTCCACCCGTTTCGAACGAACGAACGATTGAACGAACGAACGAATGAGCTCCCTTCGAACGAACAAACGAACGATTACCCTCACCTCATCTCACCACCTTGCTAATCTTTTAGCTTACCGTGACCAACATTATCTTTTCGACTTTAGATCTCGGCTACGACGATGGCGACAACGATAACGAAGACGATGACGACGATGACGACTCGCACACCGCTTTATATCACAAGATAAGGCTGCTTTAAAAATTTTAAATATGAAAAACAGGGGAAAACCCTTGAATTTTTATTTTTCGTGCACTCACCTCATCCATAATTGACTCCATAGCCATTGCACTGCTGAAGTGCACTATCCTTTGGGCTAATCCCTGTGTCCATCACAACTGATGCTTTTGAAACCGTTAATCTACTCTCCCCTCCTCCATTCCCAACACCATTACACTACATTAGCTACCTCATGGCAAGTCATTCCCGCCACTACACTTGGATATTTAGCTTAATTATAGTCTCATTCGCTCAATAAAGCATACTTGTCTCTGTCTCCATATGGCTTTTACTCTTCTCCTGCTACAGTAGCCTTACTCCGCTATTTGATCCCTTCTAGCCACCACCACACCATTAAAAGTTGTCATCAATGCATAACCATGTCATATTTTCTCGCACCATACTCGGCTCCGTTACCCGGTTCCGTCTAACACTGGGCTCCAGTCGGTTGTTTCAAGGGTAAAATGAGTGCTCCAGGTGCATCTCCGTGCGAGATATGTTGGATTGAAGTTTGGATAGACATGTGGGCTCTGGAGCCATCTGTCGGAGTTTGAAGATTATATAAGGGGTAGGCTCAGGGTAGGCTCAGTGTAGTCTCAGGGCGTGCATAAACTCCGCTTCTATAGTGGTAGGGTCGGGGGGTCCTGCGCTTATCACTGAACTAATGCACTTTGGCACTTGAGTTTTGGCCTGTGTGTTGTACTCGGTCATTGGCTCGATTCTGCCCAGCATTAGATCTCACAATGTTGGACATTGAAGGAATTATGGAGCATACGATCATTCCTCGGCTTAATTAAGCGGGGGGACTATTTTGCCAGGTTACTACTGAACATGTAATTGAAAAGTTGATCTGTCCGCTCAGGAAATGA
>LT554135.1:82166-98400 GCA_900079185.1 Absidia glauca
TCATGTAGCGTTCGTATTCACCCACAGAAGGATCTTCATCACCCACCCCCACCAGTAAGATGCAATCCGCCTGCCGAATACATGTCCGAGTCCATTGCGAATTCACCCCGCTATCAGCCAAATACAGGACGATCCGGGCCTTTTCTTCTTGTTCGGCCAACCACGAGGCGATCTTGAGTTTCCCCATTCTTGAAAAGGCATGTTTCCCCATGACGGTTGTTACGGTGGCACTGTTGAGAAGGATACAAGAGGCGCCTACGTCGTGCATCAGGGCGCTTTTCAGATTAGCGGCAAATTCAGTGAGTGGCACCATGGAGTTGACAGGAAGGATGCCGATGGTTTTAAGGTTGACGTTGTTACGGCCATATAATTCCGAATGAGGGCTAGGGGCGGAGCCGGAGGGTCGAGGAGCATTGGTATCAGAGGAGGTTGGTGACGAAAAGATGGAGTTTTGTAGATGGAAGGATGTGTTTTTGTCTTGACCGGGGACGCTCTTGTTCATGACGAGTTGCAATGATCGGTAGGCCACCATGCGGGAGATTTGGAGGGTTACTTCGGGATGGCGGTGAGCAAGGGCATTGAATAAGGTCTTGGGCATACGGGCAAGTTCAGAGTCTCTGATGGCGTGGAGAGTCGATGTGGTAGGTGTGCCAGCTAGATGTGCGCCCAATTTTAGGTTAGTAACCCTTTCTGCTTTATCATGTTTCCACTTACTTAAGACTTCCAATTCACCAACGCTTTCGCCATGACCGAATTCACCGAGGATTTCCAGATGCCCTTCTTTCTTTTCCTTGATTGTACGCAGTCGACCATGTAGCACCATGTAGATAGATTCGCTGGGTTGTCCTTCTCGGCAGATGATTTGACCCGCATTCACTTGCATCCATTCCAATGACAGATCGATATGTAGCACTACGTGAGACCAGAAGAATCAGTCTTGCTATTCTCCTCCTTTTTATAATGCACTTACATAATGGACTAAGAGAGTCGACCAGTTGTTTTGCCAGCTTCATCATTACTACAGGGTTGCGATCCATGATACGATCCAGGGTTTTTTTCGACAAATAGCCAACATAAGTGTTTCGTTTCGCCCGGATATCAACAAAGCTTGGATGACCAGTAAGAGCGCCCAAATAGCCAGCCAGGCCCCCAGGGTGGATGCGGAAAGAAGGTTTCTTGACTTGTTTCTTGTTGGATCTTTTTTGTTCATCTCGAGGTTGTCGTCCGGCAGGTGCTTCAGATGCCACAGCTTGATTGGTTGGATCGTCTTGTTTGCTGAATGGTGAGCTGCTATCGTCGGTCTCTTCCCCTTCTTCTTCTCCTGCAAGCTGGCGGTCGGTTTTGTTGGTTCCATCCTTGTTACTGTCGTAGTCGTCGTCGTTATTGTCACTGTCGGCAGCGGATAAGCGGTTCTTCATAGATGATCGACGTTTGATAGGTTTAATGGAGGTTTGATCGGTGTTGCCATGAAGGATGGGACTGTTGCCTTCTTCGCCTTCGGTAGGTGTCATTGTCGCTTCTAAGAGTCCATCGATCACAAAGAAGATGCCTCCATAGTGCTCCTTTTCACGTACCAGAGTAGCGCCTTCGGGGAAGTACATGATGACGATTTCTTCGGGCGATATAAAGCTGGATTCATGGTGGTGGTGATTGCGGTCGCTATGGGAGTCGGTTCCTGAGTGCACTGATGAGATGGTTGACATGTTATCCAGATCGTCGTCGTGGTGAGGGTTGATAGCATCCAGAGTGGGTGAAGTAGCAGAGTCCATTACGCCGGCTTGAGAGAAGAGATCCATCGGGTATACGTGTCTTGGATGTAGAGAATCAGCGGAATCAAAGTAGTTGGTGCGACGGTTATCACGAGATGTTGCAAGGTTCTTGTTAAGTAAGCCTGGTAGTTTGCCACCTGGACTGTCGCCATTGGTATCTGGAGCCACTTTGATGCCGAGTGACTTGGAGAGGCATTTCATGACCAAGGTTCGAAGGTGTTCATCGTCATCCACGCTATAATCTTCGTCTCCGGTTACTTTTGAGTTGTAATGCTGTTGGCGTTGATGTCGCTGACGTAAATCTGATGACGTTGATCCAGTCAATCCATTGGAGGGACTTGCGCGCGATCCAGTATAGAGTTGCTTCAAAGCAGCACCTGAGGGACTAAGTAGGGAGGGAGAGGAAGCATCCATGATATCGATCGCCTGAATAAGACCTGGAGTGCCACTTCGTTCCGAGTCGACTGGTGAGAAGGTAGTTGATGAGCTGCGGCCTTTCGTCTTGTTACTGTTCCTGGTGGTGATAGTGATGTTTCTGCTTCCATCGCCTGTAGAAGTAGCAGCAGCAGCAATGCTTTGACCATTTTCGGCGGCAAACTTGTTTCGAAGGCGATCCATAGTACCAGATAGGAAGACATCATTGGAGAAGTTCCATAGCGAGCCATGATCACTAACGGAATCATTCGTCAGTTTCTCGAGTTGCAGCAGTTCAGTAGTCAGACCAAGATAGCGATGGCTTGTCAGGAGAGTCACCCGTTGGAATCGTGTCACAATCACCTGGACAATATGAGCGGCAGCCTTTGGGAACTTTTGAGTCAGTTTGTGGAAGGCTTCTTCGGGAATGACAGCCAAGGTGGTATCGACGGTAGCACGAGCGACGATATTGGGATGGACGGATCGATATTGTCGTCGGGATGAGGATTGTGAAGCGGCCCTGGGTTGTTGTCGGAGTTGCGGATCGATGAAGCTGGCATCCAAAGGAGCATCAGTGATATCATTGTCATCATCCATCATATGGGATAGTTGTTCTAAGAAAAAAGCGTAATAACGTCAGTCGAAGAAAAGTAAAAAGATCAAGATCAAGATCAAATCTTACCATAAGGATAGGCAGTTCTAGTAGATCCTCTACTATGCTTTCTTGGTGATTTGACATTGTTGTTGTTTGCAGAGCGACTGGTATCCTTGGGAGACATATCAGGAGTGGCGGCCACGGAGGAATTACTGGACATTGGTAAGCTGGGATCACTTGTTTGGTTCTCCAAATTTGGAAAGACATGACGCCATTCATCGGAGGAAGTATCATTGACAGATGCAGGTGGTGGTAAGGGAAGTTCAGTAGACCCATGTCGAAGCGCTGTTGGTGCCAAGTGCTGATGTTGTTGACTGGATCTAGAAGCGATCTGATGACGCATGGACTTGTTTTTGGCCTTATCCTTGAGTTCACCCCGGTTGAAGCTTTCACGAAACACAGAGAGGATGGTAAAGAGACTGGAGAGAGTACCGCCTTGTCCGACTTCATTGATAAGTGTATAGTCCTTGAATTTGTCGTTACGTCGTTTCTTGTTGTTGCCTGATTTCCTTCCCCAGTTGTTGATACCATTGCCGCTGTCGACGCCATCGTCATTACTGTGCAAGTCGTCAGAGTCGGATGACCCAAAAGAGGTAGTATCGTCGTCGTTGTTGTAGTTGTACTCGTCGTCGTCGTCGTCGTCGCTGTAATTGTTGTTGGTGTCATTATCAGGCTTCACAAACATTTGCACGTGGCCATCCACGACAATATAAAACGAGCGTTCTTGTTCAGGATTTCGAAACAGAGTGTCACCTGCCAACAGTTTCTTTGTTTGAAGATGCCGAGCCAGTTCGTGAAACACCGGTTGTTCGAGGTAGCCAAAGATCTTGATGCTTGACAAAAAGGCCGATAAGAATTCATCAGGATAGTTTTGAATACTAGGTTTCGAGTAGCCAGAGTCTTCGCCGGAATCCGGATGCAAATCAAAAGAAGACGCCGCCTTTTGAGGACTGACAGGTTTGAGACGAGAATACTTGGTTAAGAAGCGGTATCGGATAAAGTAGTAGCCCACAAGACCAACAAGTGCAATAAACATGGCCAACGAGGAGAAGTTGAGATGGAGAGTAAACGACCAGGTGAGAATACGATAAAAGAAGAGTGGCAGGGTGAGGGTGACAAAGCTAATAGCACGGAAGAGAAGAGAAGGAATAAACCCCAGTATCCGTCCAAGTAAAGAAGTCGACCTAGCAGCAGCAGCACCAACAGTGGTTGTCGATTGCGGACAGCCCTCCAACATTAGTTCATTCATAGTGTTGATCGTCTGTACTGCATCAGTCGTACATTGGTATAGTTGCACTTGATCCATAGAGTGATCAGTGTATTGTTACAAAAAGTAATGTAAGAAGAGAGATAAGATATCAAGAAACAAAAGAAGGAGTAAAGAAGGTGAAAATCGAAACCTGGAGCCTTTTGTAATTGATATTAAAACTCCGACCGTCACAAAGAAACATGGAGCGTTTTGATTACCACCGACATCATCATTTGATTTGAAGACACTGGTAGTCAAAAGATTCAGCCTCCTTTCACACTAGAGGAACATCACGCTAATATTTGTATGGATTGACAAGTGAACATACGGACAGCTCGAAAGCCGTCTATGAGGTTGAACTCAAGCCTGTTTGGCTTAACTCAAGCGAAAAAGTCGGGCGCGGTGTGAAACGTCCATTACCAGGTTTTCACCCTACTGGGAGAGGTCATTAACCTACTGGATGGAAAGTCAAGAAGTTTGAACGGTATGCTCAGGAAGGCCTTGCGAGAATTTACTATTAGGAAGTGATTCCAAGATTCAACCCAAGGCGGCAGGCAAGCCCACAGTGGTAACAGGGCTTTACTAAGGCGTAGAAGGGGGGAGGGGCGGAGTTTGAGAAATGTTTCAAGTCTCCACTTTTTCCCGCACTCCCCATTACAACTGGTAACCCTTTACACATTAGCTTAACTACAGCCTCTAACATAGTCTATGCCATAGTTCCTTAATCACATTGTATCAACCGGCGACCACTTATCGCTTCGCTCGGGCCGCCCCCGCCCCCGGTGCGTTGATAGTGATAGATTTGTGCTCTGCATTGATATAATAAATTTGGGCTCTGCGTTGACAGTGATTGTTTGGGCTCTGCGTTGACAGTGATTGTTTGGGCTCTGCGTTGACAGTGATTGTTTGGGCTCTGCGTTGACAGTGATTGTTTAGGCTCTGCGTTGACAGTGATTGTTTGGGCTCTGCGTTGGTAATGGTCGTTTGGGCTTTGCGTTGGTAGTGATCGTTTTGGACTTTGCGTAGAGCAAAGATTTGATTTTTAAAACCCCGCCATTTGAAAAATGGCAGACCATCCCCTTGGAAAAAGTCTCACTTTATTTACGTCTCGATTTTCTTGCGAGCGGGATAGACAACCTACTATCAAATTTAATATAGATCCAGAGGTGCTTCTCATCTATCGATTGATATTTAGAACGCATGGTTTACTTGAATATACTGTCACTTTTGGTACTACTCCAATCAGTCGCTTTTTTAAGGCTTCTTGGTAGCGTTTGCGGACCCATCAGACAAACAAATGCATGGTTCTAGGTATCATTCGATAGCCAAGCATTGCATTGTGTTACATGTAAAATTTGACGGTGGGTTGTCCATGTCGGTTTGAGAAATATGCAACTCTTTACCAAAAAAAGAGGATCAAAAGTTTACATTTTCAAAAAAGTTACATTTTCAAAAAAGTTCAAATTTTCGAAAAGTGTCGGAGCATAGGTCCCAAGAAGTAGTTTATTACTTTGGATCCTAGAAACCTCTTAATCTTAATAGCTATAGAAAGGTTCTCTCTTCCCGCTCTCTTCGCTACGCTCGGGCGGCGTTCTTCTTGATTGGCAAAGGGTCAGCTATGAAAGATTTCTCTCTGCCATTTGAAAAAAAGACAGACCATCCCCTAGAAAAAGTCCCACTTCTTTTAGATCTCAAATTTCTTGCAAACGGTATAAACAACTCATCCTCAAATTTGACATAGATCCCGAACTGCTTCTTATCTATCGACCGATACCAAGAAAGTTGGGTTTCCGAGAGTCAATAGTGTTTTTGATACCACTCTAATTAGCCGCTTTTTGGGGGGCTTCTTTCAAATATAAAGCCTACTTATACATTCTACGAAAAACTTTTTTTCGACCCCTGACCCTATCAACACCATGTACATACTAAACACCAAATTATCAACTCGTTGTCATTTGCACATTAGCTTAACTACGACCTCAAACAAAGTCTGTACCATAGCCCCTTAGTCCTATTGTATCAACGAACGGCGCATATCTCACCAGCCTTCCAAGAGAAATGGTGCGATCAACGGCAGGCTTCCCCGCCAATGGTAGATCCTTTTATCTTGCACGTGCTGCCCTTGACCCACCTACCAGCCTCTGCAAGAAGCTGTTCCGGGCGATCGACGAATGGCATGACAGACTGGCGGCAAAAGAACTCAATCCTGACAATAACGATCCTATTCAACCTGCTGTCGCTGCCAATGCATTTGTACAGGTGATCATAATGCTTAGAAAGACTTCTATACAAGACTCGGTGCTTACGATGGAGTTCCACTCCCGCCATCCCATTTGTCAACACACTCCTCCAAATGTGTGCCTATTCACTCTGGATTTCAAACCCCGATTTGGCCACAAGAACTTTTTTTTTCGCCCGTTCTCTACTTTTGCTCCTTCTTCCCCTCGTCATCACTTTTTTGCCTCCCCATTGTCATTCTCTTCACTACACGACGACAAACGAACGAACGAACGGACGGACGAGCAAACGAACGAACGAACGGTAACTCTTCCCTTCTCACGTCATGTTCATCTTTTGCTTACCATTACTAACTTTTTGCCTTTTGCATCGTTCCTCTTTCTTTTGACACTAGATCGGCTACAACAATGACGACGACAATAGAGACGACGACGATGCTAATGCCGACTCCACCACTGCCTTATGTCGCTCAAAAGGGCCCTTTTTAAAATTTCAAAAGTAAAAAACATGGGGAAACCCTCGCAATTTTTTTTTTTTGGTGCACTCAACTTGTCTATAGTAGATTACCTAGCCATTGTACCGATGAAGTGCACTATCCCTCGACCCATTCTCAGCGCCTACCACTACTGATACTTTGGATAACACTGGTCTGCTCTCCTCCTCCCTTTTCCTTAGCTCATTACACTAGAATAGTCACCCCATTACAAGCCTTGTATTCACTGCCATCCACTAGAACATGTAGCTTAAGCATAATTTATTCAGTCAATAAAGCCTACTTGAATCATTCTTCGAAAGACTTTTCTCTAATCCACTGCCCTAACAAGACCATGTACATTATATAGAGACTACTCCACAGATGAGTAGCTCATCATTGACAACTCGTGAAACATCACTGATTACTAGTTGAGGTAGAGTAAAAATTTGTGGGTGTACGCAGATAGACTCTACGATCATATACATGCCATTAGATTCACTCCAGCTGGCACGGAACAATGGACGTACAGTATTAGAATGGACGTACAGTGTAAAAGTAATTTCAAACACCGCTCATTTTTTTCATTGACTTTTCGGATTTTACATTTTTTATCGCTCTTTGCTCTTCCTCCCTTTATTTTTTACTCTTTTGTGTCAAGTGAAGGAACGTCTTTCCATGGAAGCAAACAACCCCTTTACTCAGTCGACAGGTAGGAATAGGAATGGCATGTACGCCATGTCTCGACCCCAGGAACACGAACAAGAAGGCTTTCCTGAAATGCAAGGTAATCCTCTTTTACACTCATCTGTTCACCTGGTGACTAAACGGCACTCTTCTCTCTTTACCTTTAGCTGTCATGCAAGACATTCACAACGGCTGGGAATTTATGCTGGACGAAGACGTAAAAATAACCCCATGGCTCCGCGTTATCCTACCCATCCAACTCACCTTATTCTTCTAGTTTGATCCTGTCACTCTGGCCCTTGCACTGATGGACGACAGCTCTGTTGGAAGAGGACGAGACTATAGTGCCTTTCAACGTATCTATTATGACCTGGATGATGCTCTTCATATCATTGTTGACGGTAAGGAATGGAGCGCAAGCAATGACCACTCACTCCCTTCATCTTCTATAGATTACTACATGGGCTTCAATAACTCCATTGGGACTTTTGGGGGTGTCTTGCACTACATCAACGGTAAAGGAATAGATAATGGATGATATAGGAGAAGTATTATGACTGACTGTGGTTTCCTTCTTCTGCAGACTCAAGGAATAGGGTGACTCAAATGAAGGCGAACTTGAAGAAATGCAAAGCGGAGCTACTCGAGAAACACACCGATCTGCTCGACATGTGGTCAAAAACCCAACAACACAAGGAGATGCTCAACTTACTGGAAACTATGTAGGTGGGAAATGGAATGGTACAAGTGGAACAACTCATACTCTTTTACTCATTTGCTTATCGTCTGCATGATAGAGAGGATATACGATCAACTCCGGAGAAGCTCGACAATATGACAAGTAGCAAGCATGTATTCTCCGCTGCCACTTTACTGGTGAATGCCCTGAAAACAATCAACAGCAAGGAAATGATGGAGATCGGCGCCCTGGATGATCTGCGCAGTGCCCTCAATAGTGAAAAGAACGTAAGTAACCCCTGACAAACTATTGTAGGCCTATTGTAGGAGAAGTGGGGAACGATCACTTGCTAACAAATCTCGGATGGTGGTTTAGAATCTAAATGATATGCTTATTGAAGAACTTCACAACCATCTATACCTCAAGAGCTTCTACTGTGTCAACCGTTGGAGCGATTACATCACTGGACAACAAACACGTAGGTATTGGTCTATGTATACATATGCATTCTGTATTCACAAGCACTTCTTCTACATAGTGCCTGAACCATTGGTGAAACCTAGAAGGTAACTTGACAGCAAACAGAGCTCCAGGATTAACCTCTCTCCTTTCAATGTAGTTTTGCCGCTACCGAAGATCCTGAAGAGCAAGACATGTTCTCACTGACAGAAAATGATATCGTAAGTTCGTACCTGCGAAAGAGGGAAACTGCTAAATGCGCAACTGACATTCGATCTAACAACAATAGCTCACTGAAGATCTTGAAAAGAACCCGGAAACCGACTCTTACTACTACATGGAAATCATCGTTGAAGCACTCGCAGTGCTAGGCGAAGTCCCTTCTGCTCTTCAGGTAAGTGGTTGAGAAATGAATAGCAAGAAAAGATTACCTAATCTTTCATTCATCACACTGACTATGTAGACCCTTCAAGACCGACTCCCCTTGGAGATTCACAACTTATTCGAAACAACAATCACTCAGGTGGAGTCAAGGTGAGATAACCTATTCAACTGCCAAGTGTCGGGCAATGAATCTCATTGGATTTCTTTTCTCTATAGGCACTCGGTCCAACATCAGCAAGGGAACCGGGATCAGAACAAGAAGGATGAAGAATCTGACATCTACTGCTTGGACAAGGCGAACACCGACACCCGTAATGAAATCTTGAAGGATCTGCTGTGGACTCTGTACTCTAAAATAGAAGCTGTGCTCCGAGGTCATCGGTTCATTGAAACTTGTGCCCACAGAAGCAAAAAGGTAACACACATACAATTGAAGAGTAGCGAGTAGAAAGGGATAGATATTGACTCAATTGCCATATGTAGCGCATGGCCGATTCCGCCAAGAAAGACTTCCGCATCTATCACTTCCACGAAATCTGGCGTCCTATACAAGCTGAAGTAAGTCAAACCAACACGAGGGAGACGACAAGGGGCTAATCATCTCGCTTTCTCTGTTATAGATCCGATCACTACTACAAGATTACCTTACCACACAAGAACGTAGAGCTGCAGCAGCACAACCGAACTCATTCCTACTGGACGACGATCCATCCAACACATCCGCATCAACAACAAGGTCTCAAGTCAAATCCAAATCACTCTTCAAGTTCACCAATGCTTCTGAAAACAAGGCTGTCGAAACAGAATACCAACCTCTCCAAGAAACACTATACGCCAACTATCGAAAAATGGTCCCTGATCTTGCCTCTTGCCCTGAACTCGTCTCTGGTACTCTGATGAACTCAAATATCGTGGACAGATTCTCAACCAACATGATGGCCCGAGGAAGTCACAAGCTACTTGTTTCTCCCGATGCATACAATGTCAGCGTCTTACTTAAACCCACCATGATCTTCTTGGATCGTCTTCGGCAAGTCTTCCCTAACTAGTAAGTGCACACAAAGGGGTGGTCATAAGAAAAACAGGGCTAACATGCGTTATCGTTTGTATAGTGATGATCAGAATGAAGAAGGGTTTGGAAACTTCTTGGATGATTTCGCTATCAATGTCTTTTTACCGCAGATTGAAGAAAAGGTGATGCAACTGATCCATTTGGCAACCTCGGGTAAGGAACAGAGCCAAGGGAAATTCTTCGCATTTAACTTTATGTTATGCTTGTCTAATAGGACTAGATGCTTTCCAAGACGCTCGCCACTATAAAAGCTACTCAAAGTACCCGATTGTGAAGGTATTTATACACATATGGCACGGAAGAGAAGAGGAAGGATACAAACTATCTCGTTTTTTAGAGCGCTGTGGCCCTGATCTCGGTGGTACAAAGCTTATGCCGCACTATGCATACCATGCCATTCCACAACGAAGAATACATCCGGATGGTCGAAGTAGTACTCTTGAAGTATTATGAAAAGTGCTATCAACGATTTTATTGTAAGTGGGTACGCTTGAACTACACTCTTTACTCATGCCTTCATCTCTTTCTTTCCTGTAGATATTGTTGCCAGGGGGAATACATACACGACTCGACCAAAGGATCAAAATGCTGCCGATACAAACATTAGTGCCAGTGGTGATTGGGCCCAAGATGAAAGCCTTGTTGGTCTTTTAGCACAGAATCCATTCTTTAACGACGATACCGTAAGTGGGCGAGGATCGATAGCACGGGGTGATGGCTCTAATTTACGTTGTCATGGTATGGTATCTAGGTAGCGGACGATGAATTTGTCAAGGCCCTCAATCAAGCTGTAAGTAAATGGGCCAATCACAATGGAGCGGAGCTGGAGGGTGCATGATTCTCACCACTCTTTTTTTTATGCATTACCGTGCCCCTGAAGGAAATCACCATGGAATTCAAGTTGAAGGATGAATCAGAACGTAATCGGCAAATCCAAGCGGACGAACTGATCTTTGATCAAAACAAGCTCATTTTCCTCGGGCGACTCTATCATAGCTTGGTAAGTAAGAGCCTTACACACACAAAGGACAAAGCCAAAGTGAAGGGGTACTAATACCGATCCCGTAGAAATGGTTTGTCCGAGAAATCTGGGAACTCCGCACTGCCCATGGTAACAATGCCGTTGAACTTGGATCTCCTGATGCCGAATCATACGAGGTAAAAGAGGGAATGATAAAGATACCTTCGGGGTTTTAACGGAGCCTTGTGCATATACATAGGCAGCGAACTCTAGAAGATGGTCATCGAGTGAAAAACGGCTCTCGATGGTGGAACCCACTGGCTCAGCAGCACTTCTTCCTCTTCGTGGTGAATCTGCAAGGTAAGGGGGACAATATGGAAGGTGTGCATGAATGGACCTGATTATTCCCATCTAGGCGTTTTGATACCCTTCTTACGACTTACCAACAACTTGCCGAAACATGTCTCTTCACCCTTCGTTTGGAAATCCGATGCCATACACTCTATTACTTACAGATGGTGATACGCGATGTAAGTTTTAGTTAGAAGGGGTACAAAGGCATGAATACTTATAACATTCTATGATTAGGGGAATTACTACCTGGAAGATGAATCATTCGAACCTGATCCATATGTCATCACCCTGAACTCTGATCTGATGGATATCGATGACTCTATCAATGTATCCTTACCACGAAGAGACGAAATGTAAGTCCAGTAAGAAAAGCCCCCCTACCGCAGATACACGTACTCACACATTTCTTTCTCCTTTTTGCTTGCGGTATGATAGATTTTGCTTTGACGGCCTGCCAGCGCTGATGGTCCATATCCTGATATCCGAAGCCAATTACATCAAACGAATGAACCACCACGGAGCGCAGAAAATGATTCGAAACATCCTGGCCCTTCAACAGAACCTGACGAACTTTGTGCCACCCAGTCAAAGTGCGGTGATGGAACGTGCCCGGGCTTACTATCAGCTGTATGACTATGGTACCGATAACCTGATCAAGAGTATCCGGGATAATGGGCCTGTGTTTACTTTTGATGAGTACTGTGCGATATTGACTTTGATCAACGGCGCCAATGACGATACCCAAGATGCTGACGGTGGATCCAAGACTAATGCGGCGGATGGGGCTGCTCCTTCTGACTGGTTGATGAAGCTGGATGATGTGATGGCAGAATACGATACTTAGTTTACACTTTTTTTTTCTCTCTCTCGCTCTCTCTTTTTTAATAAACCTCTTCTCTTAATGAACTCCTTTTGTATTATCACCATCACTTGATACGTCCTGTATGCACTGGCCTATCTAAACGCACGCATTGTTTGTATGTTTCAGTTGATCTGCATCTATATGTTCCATCATCGTCTTCCCCAACAAAAAGATTATTTGCTTTACACATTGTTTTATTTGTAAAGGGTAACTGTATCATCATACGCTGTTAAAGGATGTGTGTGTAGGTGGGGGGCGGGGACTATTGGCATAATGGGTAGAGGGATACATCTATAACTATTCATCTATATCGGAATCACTTTTCACACTATTACTACTACTACTTGTTGGGGTATTCTTACCAGAGAGGAGACGACGCTTGTTCAGGAACTTTTCCTAAATCAAAAGCAATGAGATCATCATGGAGTCATACCAAAAGGGCCCTTACCAGCATGTTTTCTGCACCAAACCGACCGGCAAATCCCATGATGAGCTGATGATGTTGTGTTTCCCAGGTATCCAAATGTCCCAAGATAAGAGCCGTGAGTTGCTTTCGAAGGTCATCGATGGATTTCTTCGTCTTGATTTCTTGTTCCTGAAAAAAAAAAGGGGGGGGAAGGGATCAGTCTCTATCCACGACTTTTCCCCCTCCTACCACTTACCTTTAGGAAAGAAATGTTGAGATCCTTAGCACTGACCCCCCGCTCCAAGTTGCGTCGCAGGTATGCATCGTAGTCCCGAACGATGCGAGTGATTAGATCAGAGGTGGAGATACCATCGGTGCGTTGGGTAGGAAGGAATTTGCCCTGGGCCTTGACAAAAGCATACACATCCCCGGATTCAGACGAGCCATAAGGTTCAGCATCATGCGCAACATAGTCGATTTGATGGGCATCGATAAAGTCTTGAGTGATTGTCCAAGGAGCATCAGGAATCACTTGGTCCACCCATTTGATATGTCGAAGGGCTTCATAGCGTTCGGTTTCAGTCATCACCGTCTTGCCTTTGCGTTGATGTGTCTCCTTGTCACTACACACTTGATAGAGAAGAGGTGAGTGGGTGGTATGTTTGGGGAGGGATACTTACCTCCAACAAGTAGATAGACATCGTCAAAGGCTTTCTTGGCTTGTTCCAGTGCTTTGGCGTGGCCGAAATGGCACATGTCGTAGATGCCATCAGCATAGATTCGGATAGGTCGACCTATAGGTGGCTATTGTATGCACGAATGAGAAGGGTATAATATTTACAAAAGAATATACACTTACCGGATTCACTTTAAAGTCGAACCCACTACCAAGCGAGAGGTCAGGAAGAGGATCCAGGTCCGCCTTATGCTTGGTGGGGGTGGGTGATGTGTTGGGACTCGGCATGTACGATGCTGAAGCAGCTGTGGTAACTAGAATCAATACAGTAAGTGTTACTCAAAGCAAAAGGTTCATTAATGTCTACGTACCCATGTCAATGTGTTCTGGAGGGGAAAGAAGAGCAAAAGAAGGGAACTCGCACAAAAATGATAAAGTAGGCGGGCGGGGTTTAAAACATTGACCCCTTTCTAAAAAGAGAATCCATCTTCATATGATCTGTCAAGTTTTCGGTCATCCATCCCAGCAGCCCATATCGTCATCATCCGGTCTTTGGATTGCAAAAGGATCCCATTTGTACCACCCTATTGACCGAATCAGCATTCAACCTGTGAACACACCCTGGAAGGGACCACATGATTTCATCCTTAAGCTCACATAACAAGAGGCTGTTCGGCATTCGAAATGAAGTGGGGTAGCAAAGCGTAAATGATCAGTGCTCGAAAGATGTATGTAAAGATGTATGTATTATGAAGAAAAAAGGGAGAGGGTGCAGCTTTAGATGCCTAGACCTCTTTTGTGTATAAAGTAGTCCTCGATACTACAGGGTGGTCCAGCCGTTTTTCTTGGAGAGGGGTTCATTCTAGTCGTTCGTCGTAGACTTTGCGTGGCACTGGGCGTTACTTTTGAGAGTCTGTTGATAATCCTCCGGCTTACAGAGGGTCGGGGAGAGGGTGCTACTAAAGGCGGCGGGCAATTTGTGGTGGTGGTGGTGGCGGTGGTGATGGATCGCATAGGTTTTATATCATACACGTTCTTGGTACGATGGAGAGTATACGATTCGTTCGAACAAGTAGATGCACCGCTTGATAGGGAGGATAATGAGTGTTGCCATGACGATGAAGATCGCTGGTAACCTTTTTTTAAGAAAAACAGTTTGCATGAATATCGGCGTTTCAAACGATCGACGGCTATTTTGCACTACTTACCGTCTCTTAAAGGAGCCGGCAGTCCCTTTCGTTCCATCCTTTGTCTCCATTGCGCCAGCTTTGAATCTTTTTGCATGCACTTATGGAAGGCTCTATCGTATGCTGAAATACGATCATAAATGTCTGGGGCACTTCGGGGACCCACTCTTGGGGTGCTGAGTTTGAATTTCTTATGGGCGGAAAACTTTGCATTGATCTTTGTAGAGTATGATACAGTAGGGAAAACCATGATGATAGAATAGAAAGAAAAGCAGTGAGAAGAAGAAATAAGAGCTTTTTATAAATGCTTAGGGATTCACTTTACGCTTTTGGAAGAGGAATAGATCATGTGGTCCCTTTTCCGCTCTTTCCCTGGATTTCATGTACAAAGCTCCTGGGAGGACGGGGAAAGTTGGTGGAGAATCGAAGATATGCTGTGTGGTCTACACCTAGTGAGGATGTTTATGATTTAAGGGATCAATTCCGGCTTTTCCATGATTCAAAAGAGAGGGTTTGATTGATCCATGTCTGCCAAAGTTGAGGAAAAAAAGATCCCAGATAGATCCTGATAAGAGATCTGTGAGTTCTCATTGTTCCTAGCATTTGATGACATCTTATGCAGCCATCGGAAAGAATCGCCCTCATTTTCATTTTTCCCATTCGTCCCACTCCGCATGCACCATCCTTAGTCCAGGTACATTAATGTGGGTTAACCACCAATGGTAAGCCCCTCCCTCTTCCTCCTCTTCCAAGAGAAAAACTGGTCGTATGAGATAGACAAGCTTCGTCCATGCATCATTCTGACATTTACCACTTTGGTTGAATCAAAAACACACAACAGTACGTTACGCCCACATACATCGTGTGAGCTCCAAAAATCATGCGGGCGGCGTTTGAAAACACATTACCAAAAGGGGTGTGGGTGAAAAGGAAAAAGTTCAAAAGGTATCGTTCTTTTATAGAACAAGCGAGTAGAGAAAAGTGAGCAGCATGTGGAACAAAGAGAGTGTATTATTAAAGTGAAGGGGGTAAGCCGATGCAAGTTAAGGAGAGTGGAGGAGCCGAGTAAAAGGGGAGACCGTGTATCAGACGTAAGATGTAGGAAAATGTGCATGAATTGAACGTGTGTAGATGAGCTTGGACTTGGGGAGAACCTTTTTGTTCCTCATTCTACTGTACAAAGGGATTTCAAAGCATAGCGAGTCTATCACCACTCCTCCTTCCTTTGGTCGCACGTTTTCTTTTTCCATGTATCTCCTGTTGCAAAGGCACGATTGTCGGGGGTTGCAACTGAATGTTTTGTAATCTCCGACAATTATCCTTCAGCTGCCTTTTCGCTCTGTTTCAGGGGTACGAGTGAATCAAGCTCCCTTTAGGGCTTTACTTCTTTGACTTTTGAGCTTTGTCTGCACAAGAGTTATGTGTGCCTGGCGGTTTCCGGTAAAGAAAACCAAGGACCTGATAAGTTCCACTTTTGTGAAATGGATGGGCCATCACTCAGGGCGTGAGTAAACTCCGCTTCTACAGTGGTAGGGTCAGGGGGTCCTAGGCTTATCACTGAACTAATGCGCTTTGGCACTTGAGTTTTGATATGTGTGTTGTACTCGCTCATTGGCTTGATTCTGCCCAGCATTAGATCTCACAATGTTGGACATTGAAGGAATGGGGAAGCATACGATCATTCCTGGGCTTATTCAAGCGGGGGGGGGG
>LT554135.1:98687-110481 GCA_900079185.1 Absidia glauca
ATCGTGAAAAGGATGGATGTGGGTCGAGATGTGAGAACTGATTTTTTTGAATGGCATTTCGTGTCGGGCCTGAAATAAAAACATGAATGGTCGATGGCCGATGGAGACAGAAAAAAAAAGTTTCGCAAAACTTTTTTCGAAGTAGTTTACCTGGCTGGATGGGATCATTAGCCTACTAGATGAACTGTCATAAAACTTGAACGGTATGCTCTGGAAGGCCATACGAGCATGTACATGCCATTAGTGAGAATCTTTTAAAATCTTAAGCCCATGGCGGTGATAAGCACATGGCTATTTTCAAGCGGAAAGGGGTCGGATGGGGGGAAGGATGAGGCCATGGGCTTAAGATTTCAAAAGATTCGAATCTCTCACTAATGGCATGTTCATGCTCGTACGGCCTTCCTGAGCATACCTACAAGTTTTATGGCATTTCACTTAGTAGGCTAATGATCCCATCCAGCTGGGTAAATCACTAAAAAAAAGTTTTGCGAAACCAAACCGAAAACCTGAGAACGGTTCTCAACGACTTTTCTGGCGGACTTTTCCAGTTGGCAGAGAAACAGCAAATGTCCATTCAGATTTCACAAATGCCGTTGCAGCTGAAATTGCGCATTGCAATGAGCCCCCCTTTGACAGACTATTTCTCCTATGGTATATGATCATGGGCGTACCATTGGATCCTCCCAATGGTGAAATCTTGTCTGCATGGCAGAGCCATTTCTCATTCGTAGGCCTAAACCTAGGCACGGCGGAGATTGAAAAATGCCCATAAGAAAGACTTTTTCCCCACCAATCCCTTTCTTTGCTTCTTCTTCCCCTCGTCATCACTTTTTTTTTCCCTCGTCATTTTTCCCTCGTCATTTACATTGCCCCTCCCCTTCCTCCTTCTCCTCCTCTCCCTCCAAACGAACGAACGAACGAACGAACGAACGAACGAACGAACGAACGATTACCCTCACCTCATCTCAGCACCTTGCTAATCTTTTAGCTTACCATGACCAACATTTTCTTTTCGACTTTAGATCTCGGCTACGACGATGACGACGACGATAACGAAGACGATGACGACGATGACAACTTGCCCACTGCTTTATATCACAAGATAAGGCTGTTTTAAAATTTCTAAATATGAAAAACAGAGGGAAACCCTTGAATTTTTTTTTTTCGTGCACTCACCTTATTCATAGTAGATTCCATAGCCATTGCACTGCTGAAGTGCACTATCCTTTGGCCTAATTCCTGTGTCCATCACATCTGATGCTTTTGAAACCGGTAGTCTGCTCTCCCCTCCTCCCCTCCTCCATCTCCCCTCCGCCATTCCCAACGTCATTACACTACAGTAGTTACCGCACGGCAAATCACTCCTACCCCTACACTTAGACATATGGCTTAATTATAGTCTCATTTACTCAATAAAGCATACCTTTCTCCTGCTCTATGACTTCTACTCTTCTCCTGCTACAGTAGCCTTACTTTAGAAGTGGACTTAAAGTATTTTGAAACCCCGTCCACTTGCCCTCTCACCAACAAGGAATCGATTTTTCCCCTCTGCCTTTTCTTTGCGTCTTCTTTCCCTCTCCATCACTTTTTTCCCATCGTTCTTTCCAGTTACCACCTCTGACACGAACTGTATACAGCAACCTTTGACGATAAACGCAGAGCAACCCTCTTTATCTTAAATTCATGTCCACGTCTCCCTTACACTGCTAACTTTAACCTCTTCCGTCATTCCTCGTCTTCCTCACTAGATTCAACAGAATGTCAAAGTATATCGGCTCTCTGGCTTTAGGAAGGAATGGGCTTGGACTTGGAATGGCGATTTAGAGGGTTTGAATTCAGGGATACCGAAAACCATGGAGAAACCCTTGAAGTTTTTACTCAATGCATTGACTTTCCATAGTAGATTCCCTCACCATTGCCTTGATGAAGAGCGCTACCTTTTTGCCCACTCTGCTGATATCTTTGTGACTCCCACCAGCTCTCATCTCCTTCATCGCTTTGGCTATCACACTAGATTAGCCTTGTCATGACCTGTCATCCCTCTCATCCCCACTCAGACTTGTAGTTTAACAATAGATGTAGCCAGCTTTTAGCATACCAATCAATAAAACTCAAACTTTCAAGTGCATGTACAATGTAAAGAGTTTATTAAGATGGAGATGTTGTATGTATGAATAAGCCAATGGGAAGGGTCAGTGTTGTTGTTCGGCATCATTTCAAACCTTAGAAGCAAGAGCTCCTTGATCTGGTTGCGGCATAACAACACCAACCCAAAGCCTGACAGTTCAAAGTACAAATGGAATAAGAGGGGGATCCTGTTGTAAAAAAAGGAAAAAAGAAAGGATCAGTATCATATCATTACATGACGAGTGTTTTCTACCTGGCCCAAAAAAGGGAAGTGGAGTTTGAAATGTGTAGACGGACTCAGGCTCAGTGTAGGCCATGAAAAAGGGAAATGCTACAGACAGAACCACCGGGACAGAACCAATCTGTGTATGCTGAATTTTGCAGACAATAGGGACTGATATGGCGGGGAACTCTCTGAGTCCCTGACTTGAGTCCCTGACTCGAGTCACGGGCATAGCTGGGACTCAATTCGAAATGAACATAAAACCGCCCCGCCAGGCTCAAGAATGGTCTTATTTTTCTCATCGGGAATCGATGGGCATGGCCCTTTCTTCTCCTGGTATCAGGTCCAACAAAAAGTTACCTATCAATTGCGGCTAATCAGCTCGTATGGCGGGTAACGTGTGTGCGAACGTGGATCAAATACGACGCCAAGGCCGATGAAACAACACTACGATAAACGGCGCATATCTCACCAACCTTCCAATAGAATTGGTGCAATCAATGGTAGGCTCCCCCAAATATGGTCAATTCTTTCATCTTGCACGTACCGCCCTTAACCCATTTACCAGCCTCTGCGAGAAGTTGTTCCCGGCGATCGGCGAATGGCATGACCGACTGGCGGCGAAAGAACTCAGTCCTGGCAATCCTATTCAATCAGTCATCGCTGAAAATGCTTTTGTACAGGTGATCATAATGTTCAGGAAGACTTTTATACAAGACTCGGTGCTCATGATGGAACTCCACCCCTGCTATTCCATTTGGCAACATTCAATCTTCTCTGATCCAGCCTATTTGTCATTCAAAAGGTAAGCCACATCATTGCATGAGAATGTAGTAGCATACTCGCTCTGATATGTTAGGGATATGCTGCAAATTGAAGTTCAGGAACACGATCCTGCCCACACACTCCTCCAACAATGTGTGCCTATGCACCCTATATTTCAAACCCCGATTGGCTATAAGATTATTTTTTGTGCCCGTCCTATTATTTTGCTCCTTCGTCCCCTCGTCATTACTTTTTTGCCTCCACTGTCATTCTCTTTACTCCACGACGTCAAACGAATGAACGAACGAGCAAACGAACGAACGGACGGTAACTGTCCTCTTCTCACGTCATGCTCATCTTTTGCTTACCATTACTAACTTTTTGCCATTTGCATCGTTCCTCTTTCTTTTGGTACTAGATCGGCTACGACGATGACGACGGCAATAGGGACGACGACGATGCTAATGACGACTCCACCACAGCTTCATGTCGCCCAAAAAGGCTCTTTTAAAAATTTTCAAATGTAAAAAACAAGGGGAAACCCTCGCAAATTTTTTTTAGGTGCACTCCCATTCCATTGTAGAATCTCGTAGCCCAAGTTACTAATAAAAGTGTACCAATTTTTTGCCCATACCATTCCACTGCTATCACTGATACTTTTACACAGCTTGGCCGTCTTTGTCCACCTCCATTTGCTTACTTTTTATGACAGCTTAGTCATTCCCATTACAATAGCTTGTTGCTACTAGACAATAGCTTAACTACGACCCCAAACATAGCCTGTACCACAGCCCCTTAGTCCTATCCCATCAATAAAACCTACTTGAATCATCCTACTAAAGACGTTTCTCAAATCCATAACCATGACAATACCATGTACATTATAAAGACCAAACTACAGCTGAGTAGCTCATCACTGACAACTCCTAAAACACCATTGGTTTACTAGTTGTAATAAATTTAATGACATGTACATGATCGTAAGGTCTATCTTCACATACATACAAAGTTTTATTGGTACAATAGGGTTAATGGGCTACGGTACAGACTATGTTTGAGGCCGGAGTTAAGCTAATGTGTAAATGGCGACGGGTTGTAATGAGAATGACTAAACGACTGTAAAAACCCAGCAAATGGAGACGGCCAAAGACGGCCAAGCTGTATCAAAGTATCAAAGATAGTAGTGGAAGGGTATCGGCAAAGAATTGGCACACTTTTATCAGTAACTTGGATTGCGAGATTCTACAATGGAATGGGAGTGCACCTACAAAAAAAATTGCGAGGGTTTCCCCTTGTTTTTTACATTTGAAATTTTTAAAAGAGCCTTTTTGGGCGACATGAAGCAGTGGTGGAGTCGTCATTAGTATCGTCGTCGTCCCTATTGCCGTCGTCATCGTCGTAGCCGATCTAGTGTCAAAAGAAAGAGGAACGATGCAAAAGGCAAAAAGTTAGTAATGGTAAGCAAAAGATGAGCGTGACGTGAGAAGAGGACAGTTACCGTCCTTCGTTCGTTTGCTCGTTCGTTCGTTCGTTTGACGTCGTGGAGTAAAGAGAATGACAATGGAGGCAAAAAAGTACTGACGAGGGGAAGAAGGAGCAAAATAATAGGACGGGCACAAAAAATAATCTTATAGCCAATCGGGGTTTGAAATCTAGAGTGCATAGGCACACGTTGTTGGAGGAGTGTGTGGGCAGGAGCGGTTCTATCTTCGTTTCAAGTTTAGTCCCATTTATGACCGGGACTGAAGTCAGGGACTCAGAGAGTCCCCCGCCATGTAAGTCCTTATTGTCAGCAAAATTCAGGATACGCAGGTTGGTTCTGTCCGGATGGTTCTGTCTGGAGCCTTCCCACATGAAAAAAGGCAACTTTTCTTGGACATAAAGTTTCTTGCAAACAAGATATACAACCCATTTTTAAATTTTACATGAAGAAAGGTGTGCTTCCCGCCTAAGTAATGATGCCAAGGATGTTGGGTTTCATTAGATGAATTGCCGACTATGGGTCTCTCTAGGCAGTCGCTGTCTTTCGAAAAATTCACATTTTTAAACGCCGACAGTTGGGAGCACATATAACACTCCATCGAGTGATTCCGGTCCCTCTCTTTCTTCTTTCCAACACACAATGGGTGACTTTTTTAAACAGGAGCTCCAGCAACGCCTCTCCACGCTATCCACCCAACAGCACTACTTCGTATATGATCTCAGCAAATCGGCAGAGACTTGTACTTCAATGCTCCCATCCGGCATGAAGGAACCTGGCCAATCCATTCAACTGATTCACCGTTTGATACTTGTAACAACAGCGGCAAAACACGACGATGGCGGTGAAGAACAGCGATTAGTTAGTGGCCTAGAAGTGTACGAATACCTCACCAACGAATCGACACATTTACCCTCGCGCACCATCTACATTAGCAAGATCGATACGACGGGGACGACCATGGGCCGGGGTGTGACACGACGACTAGTCCAAGCGTATGTGGCCAGCCAAAAGCATCATCTTCAACAACCTTCAGACACCTGCCGCATCCATGTATTTGCACGTGCACAGCCGCAATACCTATTCCCTCATTCGGCAAAGGATGGATCGAAACGGGTGTTGGACGATCGACAATTGGTGGGGTGGTGGCATGCGACGCTTGGAAGTGGTGACCTATACGACAAAGTCAAGCCATACTGGATTGTACCTGGTGTGGATGAACAGGAGGCACGGTTGGATACTGGAGTGCATCAGCGTGGTCTCTGGCATTATGGCTCGCCCTACCCAGCCTCGGCTTTGGCAACAGACGTGATTCCACGATTCGAAGACGACGGCAAGGCACGGTATCTAAGCTCTTCTTCTTCTGACTCTATCACCGTCGAAGACTTTTGGACTTTGTTTGGTTACAGTGAAGAATGTGGGGCGGGTAAACTAACAGCTGTGTTTATTGTGGACAGCCATCGCACGACAGGCCCTGGCGATGTACCTCACTTACCACCATCCTTGGAGGACGATCAATACACTCGGCTTTGGAACTACTTGATGGATTTGGACTTTTGTGATGATCAAGCAAACCTAAAGTCTACCACGAAGCTACTACGGAAATGGAAACCTGTGCTGGCCTCTCGATGTTTCAAAACTACCACTGTTGGCAACAATAAACGAACCGTGGATCAAGCCCTGGCAACTGAAACACCAATCGTGAACGTCTTGGTACCCAAACGGCGGAAAAAGGCGGATTAGCTAGGGTTGTTTTAGTTTTAGATAATGTATCGTCAAGTAATAAAACCATGTTTGTGTCTATATGAATGTAAAACACTGTCTGATTATTGTGGGTTGAAGCTGAATGCCCGAGGTTATGCAGCTGTGTTCAAGACGCCTTTATTGATTGGATGAGACTATAGTTAAGCTATATGTCTAAGTGAAGGGGAGAAGAGACTGCAAAGGCAGGTGCAGGACTTGTGAAAGAATGACTAATCTAGTGTGATGACTAAGGATTTGGAGACAGAGAGAGCTGGCCAGCGATTCCAAAAGTACCAAGGGGAGTGGACATAGAGTCCGCGTTCTTTGGCAGTGCAACGGTTAGAGAGTGTACAGTTCAAAGGAATGGGAGTGCACCTAAAAACATTGTGAGGGTTTTCCCACTTTTTCGTAATCCCTTGCGTCCAATCCTTAAACTAACCACATGCTCATCCAGTCCGCTGCCAGAGAGCCTATATTTGTTGCCAATCCATTCGATCTGCCAAGAAAAAGAAGAGTAGTGATGGAAGATGTCAGTGTTAGCAATGTAGGAGAGAGGTGGACAGAATCTTGAAAAGGGACTTACCTTTGCAGTCATCGTGAAGGACTGTCATGCATAGTTCATATCAGAGGTAGAGCCATGGAAAAGCCGATGGTAAGAAAAAAATGAAGGAAAGAAGAAGTAAAGAATAAAGATTTGTTGAAAAAGTTGAGACTTATAGCATTTTTTCAAACCCCGCCAACTTCCCTTCACCACAAAATTCAGGAACGCCTGCAGAAGGACAATGGGCGGAGTTTAACATGAAGGTCCCTGAATCAGATATTTGACGTTTCCGAAGGCAGACAAGGCAACAATCTAGTCAATCAATCTTCACAGAATAGAAGAGGCGTAGATCCATGAAGCGAGGTGTCAATGACGAAGACGGCCAATGGATTATTACTCCCTGTTCCTTCCCCTTTTCCGCTAATGAATTACTCCTTTTCAGGTACAATTTGTTCTATTCATAGTGTTTTGGGAGGCAATGTATGTCTTTTTACAGTGGTTGAAGGTTTTTATTAGTAAAAGTAAAGTGATCTATCTATAAAATACATGATGTTTTCTTATTGTGACAATGTTTGGTATGAAGTCAAGTCATGAGGGGTGGAGAGATATAAAGAGACACATATAGTAACGATAAATGGGGTATGCAGAAAAGAGTAGGAGATAAAGTACACTAACAAATGATGAGGAGGGGGAGAGAGAGAGTGGGAGGGACAGAGAGAGAGAGAGAATCAAGAGTTCATGATATGGTAGATAAGATAGGAAGGAAGACCATAGACACCAAAGCCCATTGCCTTTGCCATTTTAGCAAACCCTTCAGTCTCGACTTGATGTTGGAATGCAAAAGGAGGGAAGTTGGCACCTTCTCGATGCACTTGAGCTTTGACCAAAGTAAATGTCGCACCGACCCCATCTAACGGTACCTTGTCCAACTTTCCCAAGTGAGTAGGCATATCCACCATTAAGTACCGACCTGTCAAGAATTCGTAGTAACCTAATACCGTTAACAAAGACAAGTCAGCAACAGGATCATACACACTTGTGTTATACACACATACCTTCCAACAAGACGTATTCCTATCAGATAGAAGGAGATCAGATTAGATCAGTGATGAGAATTTAAGGTCCGCTCCCCGCCTATCGATCGTCGAGGTTTAACTTACAGGATCCAGATCCCTTTGCATGTCCAGTGATTGTTGAGTTTCCATCCAGTTGTTCTTATCGTAACCCCTAAAAGGAAGGAAAAGAGTCAGTTATCTATGTACTATGAGGATGACGACGAAGACGATAATACAACTTACCAGAAGCTACCATCCTCTGTTTCACGAAGACAGTTAGGTACGACCACATCCACATTCACGCTTTGGAGATCCTCCAAGATAGAAGCAGGATATTCTACGACGTCCACATCCAACCAAAGCACCCAAGCATGTTCTTCCTTGAGAGCGGCTGACAAGAGATAGTTGCGAGACCTTGCCATAAAAGAGCGTCGAAGAGGTTGCATTTCGAATTCATGGCGTCGACCTTCAGGCAAATCAAAGTCGAAATCCTTTTCGAAGATAGAGATACTGTGATAGCGTTCTTGGGCGGGAGAGGAGCCATCTGGTGAGTCGTCAGGGTTGAGGAACTGTTCGGCCTTTTCCTTCAGGATCGCCACAGTGTCGTCGGTTGTGTCAGAGACCAAGAATGCCAAAGAGATCAGGTGTTTAGGATAGTTCATTCGATTCACCAGTTCAAAGTAGCGAGGCAGATAGGAGGCTGCGTTCTTCAGAGGAGTCAATATCAGCACATGTTCTTCGTTGTCAGAGGCCTGTCCAGTGGCTTCCAGGCCATTAAGATCGATAAACCGAGCACGACCGTGATCATCACTACCAGAGGAATAAGACAAGGAGGACGAGGAGAAGGACATTGCTTCGTTTAGAGTGCGAAGACCACCATTCGTTCGACAATGATTGAGCCACAGTTGTTTGGAGAAGGTCAGGAGAAAGAGCCCCACTAACGACAGGATGCCGAGGACTATCATCGTCAGCCGTTTGTTGCCTCGTAGTAGTAGTGTGGTGGGATTATCTTTGTGGACCATGGTTGAGTAATGGAAAAAAGGAAAGAGGGGGAAAAAGGACAAAGAGAAAGAAAAAGGGAGATTTTCTTTTTTTAACTACGAAGATCCCGCCTGGATAAATTTATTTTTGGTACCGACCAATCAGATGATCGACTCTTTTTCTTATTGGTGATACGGCAATACGGCGATCTTGTCTCTTTCGTCCATTATCCCTATTCCCTTCCCTTACCTGACACTGTTTACCTGTCCTTTCCTTCACCTTCATCCTGAAAAGAACAGAACAAGAGGAGCTCATGTTTATCACCTCTCCCCTTTAAAAAAAAGGCTGGGGTGAACGAGAAAGCCACGCCGTTTCGATTTAATTCCCCGCTAACCAAGTTTGGTCTGGACCAGTAGGGCCATTTTTCCTTCAGCGAGTTCAGGACAAACCTTAAGAAGAGGGGACACCTTGGTTCTTCCTTTCATCATCCTCAAAAGATCAAAAGCGTGATTACTTCCCCTTTCACTTTTGTGCCTTTCCCTTCCTCTTCCCTCGTCTTGTATCGAGGACTCTTACTTTTGCATGAAATCACACCTTTTGGCTGAGATCTTCAAGTCTTGTTACACTAGCGGGGAGGTGACACTTGCCATGATGTTGCTGCGATCTTCAGTTTCACATGCCGTAGGGTAGAATCATAGCCTCAAAAAAAAAAAGCCAAGCCAGTCGGAGTGTGAAATTGAGTACCTCAACGTCAGGGGAACAAGAAAAACACATGTGTTGCTTTAACAGGAATCCTGTTTTGCTTTTATCATTTACAAGGAACAGTCATATGGCAAGCTTTCTATAATGTGTGTTGAAACATTCTATCGCATTTAGAGAACGGGACCTGACAATGAGCCCCGCAGATAAGCATAGAGGGACCGAGCGCTAATGAAGCAATCATTGAGACATTAAGCATTATGCAGCCCAGAATAGAAGTAACAATGCATTCTAAATGACAAACAGACGAAAAGAGTAACTGGTTATAATTAGCATTTTGGTAGAAAAACAGAATGCAAAGATCGACCTAATTCATGCTAGCACCAAAAGACAAGAGCTTGTTTTCAAACTCCGCTCGCACCGATCCCTTTGACACAAATGAGAACAGATAAACAATCATTTCAAGTGGGCAAGACTAGGTGATAAATAGACGGGCTGAAACATATACCATCATGAGGAAAGAGTCATATCTGCTAGCCCCTGAAGCTTAAATATCTTTTATCAATGATGAATGCTAAGTGTAGACTTCGAAAACTTGATCAACTGTCATCCTGATCAGGAGTCTACTTCGAAAGATCTCCATTATGACAAGTTGTTAGTTGGTTTGACTGGGATGGCTATTTTAACATGCAATATTGCAATTCTACTTCTCTAAACATTCCGTCTCAGTAAACTACCGCTGAGTTTTAGCAAATTAAAAAGACGGCGTTTGAATGGGATTGCGCAGGGGCAAAAGTAAGTGTTAGGGTAAAGATAGCGGGCCGAAGTCTGCATGAAACAATAAGGTTATGGTTAGATAAAAGAGTTGCTTATTTCTCAGAATCGACATAGACAACCCACTGTTAAATTTCACAGGCACCACGATAAAGTGCATATCTATCAACTGATACTCATAAGCAAGTACTTTTACCTTGTATGGGGTCGTGAACGCTACGAGAAGTCCCCCCAAAAAAAGGCGACTAATTGGAGTGGTTTAAAAAATGGCAAGGCATAAGAGGAAATCTGTCTTTCTTGGTATCAGTCGACAGATGGAAACATCTTCCGAGTCTGTGTCAAATTTGAGGGAGGGTTGTCTATACCGTTCACAAGAAAAATGAGATCCAAAAAAGGCAGACTTTTTCCAAGGTCTGTCCTTTCTTCAAATGGCGGGTGTTGAAACTTGAAAAAAAATTGACCTTTTTGAAAATGTGATCTTTTTGACCTCCACTTTTTATTTTATTTCAAGAGTTGCTTATTTCTCAAAACCGAGATGGACAACCCACCGTCAAATTTTACAAGAAACACGATGGAATGCATATCTATCGACTGGTACCCATATACATGGACGTTTATGATGTATGCGACTGTGAGCGCTACGAGAAGCCCTAAAAAAGTGACTAATAGGAGTGGTATCAAAAACGGCAAGTCATCCAAGAAAATGAGGTTTGCTGGGTATCTGTCGATAGATGAAAAGCACCTCTGAGTCTATGTCAAATTCGAAGGTGGGTTGTCTATACCGTTCACAAGAAAAATGAGTTCCAAAAAAGTGAGACTTTTCCAAGGTTTGTCCTTCTTCAAATGGCGGGGGTTGAAAATCAAAAATTTGAAACCTTTGTCCTCCACTTTTTTTAAAAGGTGCTTATTTCTCAAAACCAAGATGGACAACCCACCGCCAAAATTTACAGACAGCACAATGCAATGAGTGTCTATCGACTGATACCGAGAAACAAGCACGTTTATACTGTATGCGGCCGTGAAGGTTCCGAAAAAACCCCAAAATAGCGACTAATTGGGGTGGTGTCAAAAATGGCAAGTCAACCAAGGAAATCAAGCTTCCTTGGTATCAGTCGATAGATAAAAACCACTTCTGAGTCTATGTCAAATTTGAAGTTGGGTTGTCCAAGAAAAATGAGCTCCAAAAAAGTAAAACCATTTACAAGGCAAATCTATTTTAAACGCCGTCTTTCCAATTTGCCCCTGCGCGTTGCCCCTGCGCGAAGAATCTCCCGAAAAAAGTGGGCACCGTCCTTTTTTCGCATCCACTTATTTTACTGACGTGGGGGTAATGATTAGCCGATATTTTCAAACTCCGAATCACCTCCAGCAACGTCCCCCAAAATGTTAAACGCCGAATGGAGCGG
>LT554135.1:112630-132102 GCA_900079185.1 Absidia glauca
TTTTCAAATATCGGCGTTTGAAAATGTGAGCCCCTTTTTCCGCACTACTCATGTACTTGGCTTTTACCAATCAGAGAGTGATGCTGGGAATATAAACCTCAGTGAATAAACTTACAAAAACTGAGCATCAAAGTTAAACAGTGAGCTGGAGCCACTCATACACTTGATACAGAGCGAAAGTCCTTATTGTACACAAAATTCAGGTCTGGCCAAGTATATCCTTGGGATCTCGTCATTCCATTGCTCCCCCCCCCCATCACATGAGGAGTATCTCCGATTGTCTTACTCTGGGCACGGTTTAGCGTAAAGTGTATTTTATGAACCTTGATTCTTTACTTGTTCATCCGTCAAGCCTGTCGAATCCCATGGCCGATCCTTCGAGTCAACTGAAACCAGTTCATGCAACTCTGAAATTGTAAACTCCGACGCATGCCCACTTTTTCGAAAACTTCGTGGCCCGAGATTTTGATGTCTTTCCTTTCGTTCTGTCCTTTCCGGGTCATACGTAGGTAAGATTACACTACTCAGCATGTCCATCGACTGTGGGTTTCCCTATGGACAAATGTAAAAGAAACCACTTGATCTGATAACTCCAGAAACAGAAATCCTTTATGCGCGGTGATATTAACTTTTTTCGTTCTGGTAGCACCAAGGTGTGGTCTGTATCACTGGTCAAAGACACATTGCCATGGTTTGGACCCAAATATACCTCTCTCTTTGTCTGGAGGGAGGCGAACTTTAGGTTTATGATTGACAGTGGATTCCATCGGCATATAGGGCAGTGCACTTTACATATCTATGGTAACCTATATGGCCCTTTTCTAGCTACGCTTTTTGACGAAGGCTTACCCTACCAGGGGTTGCTGATCAATGGATCAAAAAGCCCTTGCCAGAAATGTAAGGTGAATTGATATCTCTGATCTTGCAAATTGATTGACCATTGAAGCTACCTTGGCATGGTATCTAGATCACCCCTCACAAGTCGACTCCTCCCCCCATCTTCCCACTTTTTCGACCACACTGTTTGTTTGTTTGTTTGTTTGTATTGCATTGTAGACTGTTTGAAATACACTGGAAAGATCAGCACTAGTAAGCCCAGTGGGTAGTTTATTGTAGCCATGTACCCAAAAAGTTAATACCTCACATGAATTATTGGATTCATGTAACACCATCAGGCTCAAGGCAGCCAGTCGGGGTTTGAATAATCGGACCTGACTTTTTTTTTACACTTTCTCACTCTTCCAATTTTGCTAAAGTAGTGCGGGCGGGATACATTTTCTCGCTCTTTCTCTCTCTCTTCCCCTTTACTCTTTTTGTGGTGTGTTTATAGCATACGTTGGCATGGATCCTTACCGCCAATCTGATACTTCCTTGACGACGTTTAGCATTCTGCATCCCAATACTATCAATTTGATGAATTCAAACCCATCACCACAACATGGTTTACAACCAAATAGCAGCAGTAGCACCAACACAAGTAATAACAGCGACACTAGTACGAACAAACCAACTCACACCAATACATTTGTCCATAAGCTATTCAAGTAAGTCATCAGCGGCCAGAAGAAGCAATCGGGAACTGATTCTTTTTGTAGTATGGTACTAGACGATCAGTATCAGCATCTCATTGCCTGGAACTACACTGGATCTTCGTTTATCGTATGCAACATTATGGACTTCTCCAAAGACGTCTTACCCAAACACTTCAAGCACAACAACTTTTCAAGCTTTGTACGGCAACTCAACATGTAAGCTTAGTGGGTGGACTCGAAAAGTGAACGACTCATTTATTGTTCTTCATTCCTAGGTACGGATTCCACAAAGTCAACAAGTCGCCAAGGGGACATCGCACATTGGCCGAAAATCAGATCTGGGAATTCTCTCATGCCAAATTCTTACGAAATCGAGCAGATTTACTGGACGACATTAAGCGCAAGGCAATGGATGCGGATACGACAAGAAGCCAGGGTGATATCCAAGCACACCTCACTTTGTTACAAATGTCACAGTCCGACATGATTCAACAGATCAACCATCTATTCGATAACTTTAACCAAGTCGTCAAGGAACTGAACGAGGCAAAGAAGCGGCAAGCGTCGCAATCAGTGATCATCAAGCAGCTGGCGACTTTGATAACTCATCAGAATGGTGGTAAGCCTGCTCATCGGCATTCGTGTATTGGTCACTCATTCTTTTTACTAGGTCAATTGCCCGTCGAATTCGATTTTGAGGGACTGTCACTGGAAAGCAACAGCAATAGCACAAGTAGTAGCAGTAACAACAAAGATCACCATGCTCCTTCCATATTTGTTACATCGCATGAATCATCACCGTTACCAACCAACACCACGCCCACCAGTAATACATTCGATATCGTCTCCTCTGCAGAAACTTATAATTACCAGCATCACCACCATTCTTTTTCGCCCGTTCCTTCAACAGTAGGCATGCAAGGCTCACCACCACGATCACCACACTATCAGGCACCACATCAACAATACAGTCACCCGCAAACATCCATGGCCGGCCTAAGTCCTTTATCTACCACCTTCACAACCTCTTTATCTTCCACCCCTACTGGCCTCATGGCGTCCGATGATGACGCATCTTTGTACTCTCCACATACTCCTACCGACTCAAATCATCCTAGGTCTAACACATTCCAGCAACTCCACCACCATTGTAAATGATCTCTTTCTTCTACCATGACATTAGTTTACCCCTCACTTGTTTATCCCATCCTGTCACCATCACTCCTTCAGTTGACGAGCCCGTCCTATGTATTCTAACTATCTATCTATTCTATTCCCCCCTCCCCCTTCTTGTCATTAGTATTATCTATGTAGTGTATTGTACCTGTCAAATAAAAACCACTTCTCATGCCCCTTTTGCATGAAACATTACACGTTTCAAACGCCGCCAAACATGATACAATGCGATTTTATGTGTAAAAGTAAAGTAAAGGGGGATGATAACATCTATTCTACAATGATCAAAATGGAGAAGACTAAAAGTACAAGGGGATCTACTTCTTTTTGTTCCTGCTGGTCTTGATTTTCCGTTTCTTTTCGGCCTTGGGGAGCTTGGTCTTGCGTTTTTCTCGAGCTTCTTCCTTGGCCTTTTGCTTGCGTTCCTTCTTGCTGTCCTTGTCTTCGTTCTTCTTGCCCTTGGGTTGTTTCTTGGCACGACCTTTTTCGTCATCATCGTCATCGTCATCGTCGCCGTCAGAGTCATCATCATCATCATCGTCGTCGTCGTCGTCGTTGTCTTCGTCGTCGTTGTCTTCGTCGTCGCTATCAGCATCTGTTGTCGCAGGCTTTTCGTCATTCTTCAGAGTCAGCTTTTCAACAGAAGGCAATGTGGGTTCTTCAATGACTTTTTTAGCTGGGGCCGGCAAGCCAAGGCTCGATTGTCCAAGTAGATTTGAATAGACAAGCTAAAAGAAACTGTTAGTTCATTGTGTGCCCCCTACATGTGTCTTGCTTACGTCTTTTCCTTCCCCTTCGGCGATCAGCAGTGTATCACGTTCAACATCGATGACTTCGTTCAAGGTTTGAGGTATATAGGACTTCATAAAAATATCTTCTTCTCGAGTATTCCGTTCCTTTTCTGGGTCAGCGTTCATTTTCATTTGGATCTATAGCACATAAAAGTGAGTGAGTGGGCGGAGTTTAATTGTCACTTTTGCATGATTCTTACCTTCTCCAACACATCATCCACCACTTGTTCTTCATTTCCATAGGAGGCATCGGTCACAAACTGGAATAGGTCCATCAAGCTCATCACCCTAACACCCTTCTTGGAGAAGTAGTCTGTCACATTAGCGAGATCCTTTCGTAAAAAGTCGGAGGCATGAGGATGATCGTGTTCCACCGATTGAGAGACATCGATGATGTATAGTGTACGAGAGTGGTAACTAGGCAAATGAAGGCAGGTTAGATGGGGGGCGTTTCTCTCTCTCTTTCTTTCCCTCTCACTTACAGGATATTGTATTCAGACAAATCAGCATGCACCAATCGACAAACTTGATACATCGTACGGACGTTCTTGATCAACTGATAGTATAGTTTGGGGTAGCGTGAAGCTTCGATTTGAGCATCCTTCAGTCTTGGGTACGCCCTGTAAAGAGAAAGCAGTAAGATCAGTCCATCCGTCCAGTGAATACCCGATCCAACCTTACCATCCGTTCTTATCACCCAGGAATTCCATCACCAAGACATGCATACGAAGAACCAAAGCTTCAGGGGAAGGGATCCCAGCAGCGTGGATACGACGCAAATTACGCATTTCCTTTTCGGCCCACACCTTGACCATCTTCCGAGGATTCGATTTACTGTAGCCATGACGGAATCTATATTCACCAGTGACGTACCGATCCCGATCCTTGAATGTCAAGATAGATGTCTTGTACACCTTGATTGCCCGGTGTTGCCCATCTTCTGTCGATGCATGATAGACATTGGCCTATAGACAACCCTTTGTAGTCAGTACGACCTCCTTTTTTCTTCCTCCTCATTTCAATTCGACTTACTTCTTTACCAGTACTGATACACCCGTTGATTTCATAAAAGATACCCCGATTCAACATTTTGAAGAGAATGATTCGAGTCCTAGGATCCAAAACTTGTTCCACCGTAGCACGATCCGCCTTATCCTTTTGATTGTTTCTATGGCAAAGTATAGATCCGTTTAAAAAGAGTATTCATCATTGGGAGCGCTATCACTTACTTTTCACCACTGGCCTTCTTGCTACTGAGTTTGATATCACTGGCCACAGAAGAAGTGATCCGAGGTGCAGGCGCATACTCTTGGTCCACATGGATACGGCTAGCAAATCGACCCAACGTTTCAATTTGTGAATCCAACATTTTCTTCTTTGCTTCAACTTGTGCTGGGGCTTTGACGAGCTTCTTGTCGTTGTCAGGGGCATCGTTGGTTGCGTCCAAGGGTGTAACGGTCATGGTTGTGGGTTGAATTACTTTTTTACTGTTCACGGCCGGGGCTGGTTGGTTGCTCGCCTGCATCGTAGGTGCCACTTGCTGTTTAAGTTTGTTGTATTGCTTGGTGAAATCTGTCAAAGAAGACAAACTCGGTTAAATAGTCCATCCATGGTCAAAGCCATTCCCGCTCACTTACCACCTGTGGCAGAATCCCACATATCGGCATCGTTCAGTTCATCTTCCAAGTAATCGTCGTAATCGTCTTCGTCTTCGTCATAGTGATCGCCATATGTATCTTCATAGTCGTAGACTTCTTCTTTAGCAAATTCTAATGACATGGTTCGTCTGTAAAGAAGAAAGAAGAACAAAAAAAAAGTTGAAGGAAAAACTTTTGAAGTATGTGCCAAATTTGAAACTCCGATATTTCATCGCTTCTCAGCCACTGGGTCGTTTTGCATGATAAAAGATAAAAGTGATAGGGGTAAACTGTTTTATTTCTTAAAGACCAATCTAAACTATGAGTCAAGTAGTATCAATGAGAGAGGAAAGGGTATTATCGAAGTGTGATCCAGTAAAGTCTACCAGATGGCCTATTTTCGTTGCTTGCCCTTTGGTTTTCCAGTGCAGTTGTCACAATACCACTTTCCTTTAGGTACCGTTTTCAAATCGACACAAGCCAAATGAAACCATTCAATATCGCACTATAAAAAGCCCCGTTTAGTAAACATAAAGGACAATCTTTTGCCGATAGACTTACATCTGCGTTATCACAGGCCACCATCTCACCAAAGGAGACTTGTTGGCAGTAGCAATAGAGGGGTTCATTCGGATCGATGTTCATTTCATTGGATGATGATCTATATAGCAATAAGAGAGTTTGTTAAAATACACAGGATAGCCACGGGGACTGATCCACCTACGACTTTTTGCCGGATTTGCCTGCTATCAAAAAAGAGAAGAAGTATCTATAAGTATACGATGGTGTGAGGGCGTTCCTTACCGTTCGAGAATGGCCTTGATTTATCTTGTACCTTGGGGGCCCTCGGTTCCTTTTGAGCGGTTCGAATGACACTCCCTGGGGGTGGAGATCCATTGACATCCTTCATCTTTCGTTCTATAATGAGGTCTTTATGAGATCCCTTGTCTTTACCTTATAGTTGACTTACTTTTCACTATACATAAAAAAAAGGACATGTCAGCAACCACGCCTACACCCCCTTTTCACTCTTACCTTTCTTTTCCGCACCCTTCATATCCTTGCGATCCAGTCGTTTCAATGACTTTTCGTTCAACTTCATCCGGAGGTTTCTTGACGATGGCTCCAGTCCAGGATAGCTTGTAATACGAAGTTTCCCTACAGGATGTTCTTCTTCCAGCCTGACCAAGTTCGCATCCAGCCTATTACAGTGGCGATCCACCTTTTAAATGCAGCAAAGGGAAGGGTGAGTTTGACTGTACACACACACACACATATTTATAGAGCCTTACCGCATCAAATGTCGATTTCGCAAGAGCAACCTTTTCTTCACCACGCTTTAAAGTTTCCAACAGTACAATGTCAAGTTTCCTAAGCTTCTCATGACGTTGGTCCGGATCCATTTCTTTGATATGGTCGATCAGGTCAACGGCTTGTGTCGCCACAGCCTCCATGAGCTCTAATCAAAGAGAACATTAGTATGTATATCTTTTTTCCCTCCTCTTGTCTCTTACTTACCTTGAGCATACCCGTCTAGCTCTCTCATCAAAGTAAAGTTGCGTTGGAGTTCCAAAGGAAGGGCTTCGATGGCTACCATCAAACAGAAAAGCAACGCTTGTCAATACTTCCCTACTCCCTATAATGTGAATGGTTACTTACTATCGATATAGTCATCGAGATACGATAGTTGATGTACATGTTTAGAGATGGCGGGAAGACGCATAATGGAGAAAGGAAAGAAAGAAGCGAAAGTAAGGGGGGGGGTAAAGCACATTTTTATATCGTGCTGGATTTTGCGCACCGGGAGATTTTCATCCCCGCTGGTTTCAAACTCCGCATTTCTACAAGAAATACTTTTCCGTCAATCCTATTCTTTTGCCTCTTCTGTGCCCCTTCATCACTTTTATTTTTTCCATCGACATTGGCATCGCATTACGAACGACAACGAACGACGACGAAAGACGAGCTACGATGAACAAACGGTAAGAGTCATCTTCCCAGCATCCTGTTGATTCTCTTGCTTACCATGACTAACAATTACCTTTTACATTATTCATCTTTCTTTCGACTTTAGATTTGCTACAACGATGACGACGACGATAACGATGACAACGACGTTAGTGACGACTCGACCACTGCCTTAGATCACTTTTTAAGGCTGTTTTAAAATTTTTCAAATGTAAAAACATGGGGAAACCCTTGAAATTTTTTTTTTGGTGCACTCCACTTTCCATCATAGATTCCCTAGCCATTGTACTTCTGAAGCGCCCCATCCCTTGGCCTAGTCTAGGTGCACAACAGCACTGATACTTTTAGTGCCGCTGACCAGCTCTCCCCTTCTTTATTCCATAGCTCATTACACTAGATTAGTTATTCCATGGCAAGTCCTAGGTGTAGCTCAACTATAATCTCATCCAGTCAATAAAACCTAATTAAAACCATCTCTATGACTTTACTCTTTTGAATATACTATAATCTTTTGTAAACTCTGGCATGCAACGATTCGCCAAGTCTTGACACACGAGAGTTTAAAAAGGCGGGACGTGAAATAAGTGGGCAGACAGCCTTTGAACACACAGATCTTGTGTAGATAGAGCTCAAAAGGTAACGTGATCAAGTCGAAAGTGATGGCTAGCCATTCAGACACTTGACACATGGTGAAATCCTCGGAGTACACAAAATCATAGTCAAGGCAGAACAACAGCAGCGAAATCACGGTTTCTACACTCAAGTTTGGTCCTTGGAATCGAGGCAGTAGTCAATGATGGTTTCGATCAAGTTTTATTTAATGGATGGGACTATGCTTAGGCTATATTAGGGGGGGTGAAGGTATGCACTAAACTTGGATTGACTAACCTAGCGTCGTGAGCAAGAGAATGAAGGAGAGGGAGAAGAGCATAGTGTCAGTAATAGTGGGCAATGGCTACAGAATCTACAATGGAAAAGTGAATGCACCAAAAAGAATTGAGAGGGCTTCCCCATGTTTTTCGCAATCCCTTGTGTCCAATCTTCAATCCATTCAATCAGCTAAGAGAAAAAAGGAGTATTGAGGAAAGATGTCAATGTTAGTCATGGTTCGACAAAGATGGACAAGATGGTGAAAAGGAGAGAATTACCCCGCGCTCGTCGTTTAATGTCGTTGTATAGGAGGCGAGTCGTTCGTGGTGCCGTGGTAATGTCGATGGAAAGAAAAAAGTGATGAAGAAGCGAAGAAGAACAAATGAAAAGGATTGACGGGAAAGCAATTCTTGTAGCCATAATCGGAGTTTGACACCTGTGTGCCTGCAAATTGACCAGTGCGCCTAGAATTTTCCGCCAGGGCCAGAACAGATCGGCGTTTGAAATGTGTTTCATGCAACTTGGCCCCCAACTCAAGTCTTGGCAGCTGAAAAGCAAGAAGTACTTTCAGGTCACTTACCTTTACCTTTTCCTTAGTAACCATCTCATATCCTCTGATACTTCTTTTCATTTCTGGTACAGTCACTACAAGCCTTACAATGGCATTTATATCCCCTCCCCCACTTCAAACAGTCATTTTACTTCTACCATACAGCCGTAATAGCAGCAACAATGGCTCAATGTAAGTGTATGTTGTTGTGAGCCACGTTCCTTACAAATCATTTCCTTTTGAAGCTTTATGGTAGTCATCTAGTCCGCCCCCTGCCCTAACATCAACTTTTAAGCGCCGTCGTTTTTTATTTTATAGAGTATGTTTAGGTTACAAAGAGAAAGGGGAATAAAGTATGTACATGGCAAATTAACTATGATCTTGGGGATAACCGAGAATGTGATTCTTGAGCCAGTTCCAAATGTTGGCGGAAGGAGTTGACTTGGGTACTACAGGTTGACAAAGAGGTCGGGACACAAGGATGAATGGTGGAAGAAGACAGTTGTGAGATGGCTTGGAGCGCTTCGAATTCGTCGCCTGATACATGGACACCATACGCACCCACACCATGTGACATGGATAGGTCATGGATAGGAAGATCTAGTTCGACATTGGATAGTTTGCGAGTGGGAGGAGACAGGGGTGGAGGTGACCAAGGCATGTCGACACTGGAAAGTGGTGAAGCAGGAAGATTCAAGCCAAGGTCTTTGGGTGAAGGTAAAAAGGTCGGATGCATAAAGTAGTCCATGGATCGTGGCGACTTGAGTTCAGCTGCTGGGGATACTGGTAAGGAGATATGAGGAAGTGGTGAGGTGGGTGGATTCATAGGCGATGTGAGGGGGGCAAGCAGGAGTGGTGATGGGGATGACCCATGTCTCGACCTATTTGGTGCTATGATCAGGGGGTTATTGTTTCCTTGTCTTTGTGATGTTGTGATGGCTGCTTTTTTGGTGGATGCGGTGGTGGTTGGTTTCTTGTTTGGTCCTCGTTTTCTGTCATGGTGCTTGCTATGCGTCGATGTATGCTGGATCATATTGTCAAACCGACTAAATGTACGTTCACAGCCTGGGACCGCACACTTGAAAGGTTTCTAAACATACAAAAGATTTATTAGTGCTGGGTGCACACATCAATATGCCTTTGAGGTACTTACTTCTCCAGTGTGCTTGCGTGCATGTCTTGCCAAATGCTCACTTCGTGTGAAGACCATGTTACAATCGCCATAGCCAGTACATTGGAATAGTTTGGGTTCGGAATGGCGTTGGTAAGATCGTTTCTTCAAAAGAGGCATGAGAAAGTGAAGCAGTAAAGTAGAAGACAAGAAGAAAAAAGAAAGAGGAGGTAAAGAAAGAAAGAAAGAAGAAACAGGGGTTATATATGTTGGTAAAGGAAAAAAAGAAAAAAAAGAACATTTAAAACTCCGACCTAGCAACCATCGCTCGGCAAAAACTCGATCAGCATGAATGAAGGCAGGGAAAGGTTTCACTGGCGGTAAAATGGGCGGTTGTTGAAAACGTTGATAGAAGAATAGAAGAATAGAAACTTTTGCGACTAAGAGATCGAATAACTGAACCTTGAAGAGCTATAAGGGGCGAGAGAGGTAAAGAGAAAACAGGGAGGGTGAAGAAACGAAGTAAGTGACAGGATGTTATCCAAAGTATGCATTCACCAATGTTGTATAGTAGTACAGAATAGCATATGATTCTGTTTTGACGACGATGGCTCGAGATCCACATCTTAGCATAGAAGGTACCATCGATTTCAAGATTAGAAACCACTACACATACAAAAACATATCCTGTCATTTTTACTAGCCAATCATCCATTCTTGTCTGACGTTACTTATCCATAAGAGAACCATACTTACAAACATAATGGTAACAATGTAACTATGGTCATCCAATGACATGGGGGCTGTCTTTACCAAGTGATCATGGCTTGTTTGTTGTCCTGTTCCTGACCAATCGCTCTAAACCGGCAGTAATCAAAGCCGCGACGTGATATCACCCTGATATCACCATGGCAACCCAGAAAAACGCAGGGGAGCCAAGTTTTTTTAAAAAGAATAGCTGGGTTTCCTCCTCTTTTTTTGCCCATATCCCCATCCCCCCACCCATTGCGTCCCATCATCCTCCCTCCTCCTGTCTAGTACAAAGTGGCATGATTGATATCCTTCACGTTATGTTTTTCGTAATCCCGAGCGTGTACCTGAGTCAAAGCCTCAAACTCCGCTTCCGTCTATTCCAACACCGCTGTGGGTCACACACACACACACACACGTCAAAGAAAAAGTGGGTCCAGAGTTTGTCTTTTATTCCTATAGGTCTATCTATTCTATCCAAACTATCTTGATTCTATCTAACCAGGGAGGCTGTTTCCATTGATGCATAGGAGATAAGCACAGGGTTGTCAAATCCAGATGCCAGTCGAGGGAAGACAGGAGATCATAGTGCAGCCAGTGATGGTGGGCCAAGTCCCATAAAGTCAGTTTTCGTAGTCCACGGGCAAGAACCGGCAGTACCTGAGGTCCATCCATGGAATCGAACGTTCCAGCTGAGTAAAGCCACTTGAGGTGAGGCAAAGTGTCGACCATGAGATAGGCAAAGGAAAGCCAAGGCAGAGAAGAAGGGTGTATTTTCATCCATGAGAGATTGAGCGAGACCAGGGTATGACCAAGGTAGGGACTGGAGAGGGTATACGAGCAGAGCGGGTCGGTGGTGGGTTGAAGAATAGCCATGATGCGATAAAGGTGTTTCCAAGCGCCGATCTCTTCTTGATCTTGGTCCAAGCGTACGTATGACAGTGTGGTGATATCTTGTGCTTCTTCTTCTTCTTCCCAATCGTCTGCCAGTTCTAGAATTGCCTCCGTGGACGGATCGATCACATCCAGTCGCCAGAATGCATGCACCAGTCGTTCCAAAGAGACATTTGCTGATTCCAACCATAGTTCTTCATAGTCGGCCTTTTCAAACAAAGCCAACGTTTGATTTGTCACCACCCATTCGTAAAGTAAGCGTTGTTTCACGTGAGGCGGGATACGATTTCTTATTTGATGGAGACGTCGGTTGAAGACAAGTTGTTGGCTGCAGTACTTGACTAGGCTAGGTACAGTTGAGTGACGTCTGTGTGATGTTGACGGCGTGTAGTTGTAGAGACGTTGAATGTGAGGCTGTTGCTGTTGCCGACGGACCACCCAGGAAGGTGGAGGGGGAGGGCCAGGAGGTCTTTCGAGAGGCAATGGTGCGGGATTGGTTGCAGCAGTAGTAGCAGTTTCAAGATCTAGTCCAGCCCAAGGGTGCATCCACTGAGTATTTGTGTCTAGTACCGTTTGTTGTTGGGAATCATTGGAAGGAATGGTGTGTCGTTGCCGATTGACTATGGCCCTGTTGTGTTCTAAACGAAGTTTCGCCAGCTTTTCATTAACCGTCAAAATGGTGACATGGGTGTGATGGTTGTGATTGGTCAAAGGTGAGATAGCTGAGTGTTGAATTGCCTTGGCTTTAATCTTTCGCCTCCCTTTCATAAAAAAAAAAGTTGAAGAGAGAGAGAGGAAGAGAGAGAGGAAGGCTGCGGCATAAATTTAGAATCTTTATGTGAGGAAGCGGGGTTTCAAATAAATCTATGTGGACAGAAAAAACTTGAAATTCAGTTTTGAATGAAGGCCCTTTCTCTTTCCCCGATTTTACAGCAGCATCATGGTAAGGAGTGGGTTAGAGATGAATGGATAGAACGGTGGATGAGTGGATAGATGGATGTATGACTAGATGGTTGGATGGGTGGATGGATGGATAGATGGATACTGCTATGGATGGATGATTCTTGCCCCTGGTTTTTTCTCATGACTAACCCCATTCTCTTCCCTCATTCTCGATTTCTTATAGTCTCTCGTTGTCCCCGAACGAAACCAATTCCAACACATTATCCGTCTTCTTAACACCAACGTCGACGGTAAGGACAAGATTGTCATTGCTTTGACCTCCGTCAAGGGTGTTGGTCGTCGTTTCGCCAACGTTGCCTGCAAGAAGGCTGATGTCGACTTGAACAAGCGCGCCGGTGAATTGTCCAACGAAGAATTGGAACGCATTGTCACCATCTTGCAAAACCCTGCCCAATACAAGATCCCCAACTGGTTCCTCAACAGACAAAAGGATATCATCGATGGCAAGTACTCTCAAGTCATCTCTAACGTCTTGGATACCAAGATGCGTGAAGATTTGGAACGCATGAAGAAGATTCGTGTCCATCGTGGTCTCCGTCACTACTGGGGTCTCCGTGTCCGTGGTCAACACACCAAGACCACTGGTCGTCGTGGTAGAACCGTCGGTGTCTCCAAGAAGAAATAAACTGGTAAGTCAGGATAAAAGGGGAAGGGAACTCCTGTCAAGTAGGATGATGATCATACAAAAACACTCTTATCTACATTATCTGATTATTGTTGAAGTGAACATTTGTTACTGATGACTTGACAGGAGGGGAATCATTATGGGGTTGCTAGGCAACATTGGCTCTAATCAACCCTCTTCTATTCTCAACAGGCTCTATTTGTACTCTCTCTGTTTTGATCATGTTGGTTATCAAATGTGTTGTTTTATCAAATAAAGTAAACGATTATGTCATCCTGTAGAATAGATCTTTTATCATGCGTCGGTAGTGTATCTTTGACCAAGGTCAAGTTCATGGGGTAATTTGCAGCCCCCACTGGATTTAAAACTCCGGTAATGGCTACAAAGGATCTCTTGCTGTCTTTTTTTTTTTTGCTCCTTCTTTGATCCTCCATCACTTTTTTTTCCTTTCCATCAATATCGCTACAGCACCACCAACGACTCGCCCTCTATACAACGACCGGAAACGACGAACGCAAGTTGACTCTCCTTATCAGCATCCTTCCCACCTCTCGCTTACATTGCCAACATTAACATCTTCCATCATTACTTTTCTTTTCCTTGGCAGATTCAACAGGATGGCAACGGATATAGGCTCTCTGGCAGCAGGACTGGATGGGCATGCGGTTAGATTAGGGATTGGACGCAAGAGATTACGAAAAAATTAGCAATTCTTTTATAGGTGCACTCCCATTCCATTGTAGAATCTCGTAGTCGAAGTTACCAATAAAAATACACTACTTTTTTGCCTATACCCTTCCACTACTATCACTGATACTTTTTACACAGTTTAGACGCCTTTGTCTATCTCCATTTGCTTGGTTTTTTACAGCAGTATAGTCATTTCCATAATCACTCGTCGCCATTGACACATTAGCTTAACTACAGCCTCAAATATAACCTGCCCGATAGTCGTTTAGTCCTATACCATCAATAAAGCCTACTTGTAAATTCTCTTGAAGACTTTTATCTGATCCATAATTTCTATAACCACATACATTTAGAGACCCAAACTACAGATGGGTAGCTTATCAGTGACAATTTCTGAAACATCATTGGTTTACTTTCGATCATATCTCATCCTTTTAATACCCCAGCGGTATGTCGTGTCAGGCCAAAAAGTGTCAATGCCATAGTTCAAACACCGCCAAGTGACGAAGAAGATGATAAAAAAAGGGTCCGGGTTTGGCGCACCGGGAGATTTGCACCGCTACATATCAGAGCCTTTCAGATCACCGGAGCTTATGCAAAAGAACAAAGTCATGGAGATGAGATCAAGTAGGTTTTTTATTGACTAAATGAGACTATGCTCAAGCTACATGTCTTAGTGTGTGGCAGTGATTACAGGGCTTGTCATGGATGGACTAATCTAGTGTAATGAGCTAAGGAAATGGGAGGAGGAGGGCAGACCAGTGTTATTCAAAGTATCAGTAGTTGTAGGCGCTGGAAATGGGACAAGGGATAGTGCACTTCATCGGTACAATGACTAGGGAATCTACTATGGACAAGATGAGTGCAGAAGAAAAAAAATTTCAAGGGTTTCCCCATGTTTTTTACATTTGAAAATTTTAAAAAGAGCCTTTTTGAGCGACATGAGGCAGTGGTGGAGTCGGCATTAGCATCGTCGTCGTCTTTATCGTCGTCGTTATCGTTGTAGTCGATCTAGTGTCAAAAGAAAGAGAAGCGATGCAAAATGTAAAAGGTTAGAAATGGTAAGCAAAAGGTAAACATGACGTGAGAAGGGAAGAGTTACCGGTCGTTCGTTCGTTTGCTCGTCCGTCCGTTCGTTCATTCGTTTGTCGTCGTGGAGTAAAGAGAATGACGATGGGGAGGCAAAAAAGTGATGACGAAGGGAAGAAGGAGCAAAAGTAGAGAACGGGAGAAAAAAAATTCTTGTAGCCAAATCGGGGTTTGAAATCCAGAGTGCATAGGCACACATTGTGGGAGGAGCGTGTTGCCAAATGGGATGGCAGGAGTGAAGTTCCATCATGAGCACCGAGTCTCGTATAAACGTTTTTCCAAGCATCATGATTACCTGTACATATGCATTGGCAGCGGCGGTAGGTTGAATAGGATCGTTGTTGTCAGGGCTGTTTTTTTGCCGCCAGTCAGTCATGCCATTCGTCGATCGCCGGGAACCTCTTGCAAAGACTGTTAGATGGGTCAATGGCGGCACGAGCAAAGTGAAAGGATCGACTATTGGTGAGGAAGCGTTCCATTGAGCGCATCATTTCTCTTGGAAGGATGGTGAGATATGCCCTTCATCGTTATGTTGTTCCCTCGGCCCTGGCTTCGTATTTGATCTTCGTTCACACCCATGATATCCAGCCATATGAGTTGATGAGCCGCAGCCGATATGCGTCTTCTTTTTGGACCTGATGCCAGTAGAAGACAGTGCCTTGCCGATCGATTTCCGATGAGAAGTGTAAGATCATTTCTGCCTGGCGGGGCGGTTTTATCTTTATTTCTAATTCCAACTATGCCTTGGACTGCGTAAACTTAAGCTTTTGTCGATTAGTTTGAAGGAATGACAAACCTTGGAAAAAGTCTCACTTTTTTGGAGCCCATTTTTTTTTGTGAACAGGATGGACAACCCGCCTTCAAATTTCACATAGACTCAGAAGTACTTTTTATCTATCGACTGATGCAAGAAAGTTTGATTGATTCCCTTGGATGGCTTGCTGCTTTTGGTACCACTCCAGTCAGTCGATTTTTGGGGGGTTTCTTGCAGCGTTCACCGCTGCATACAACATAAAAATGTTTGCTTCTGGTATCATTCAATAAATATGCATTGCATCGTATTGTATGTGAATTTTGACGGTGAGTTGTTTCTCTCGATTTTGAGAGATAGGCAACACCTTTACAAAACAATGGAAGTCAGTAAGTTCACATTTTCCAGAAGTTCAAATTTCTTAATTTTCAAACCCTGCCATTTGAACCATTGGGATCATCCCAATGGTAGGAGTCTGGTGGTACATGACAGTTGAATCAGTACCGAAAAAACTCACTAATCACACTACTCAAATGTGCCTGTACTTGGAAGTAGCATCAGAAATTTCGCCTCCCCACTTGGTTAGGCCCTGGGACCTTTCCCACTACAATTCACTTCCGGATGAGCCTATCAGATTCCTAATGGTACGCACATGAGCATATACCATAGCAGAATCAGTCTACCAAAGGGAAGCTCATTGCATTGCGCAGTCCAGAAGCAACGGCATTCGTGAAATCTGAATGGACATTTGCCGTTTGTCAGCCTTTTGGGAAACTCCGCAAGAAAAGGTTGAGAACCGTTCTCAGGCTTTCGGAAACTTTTTTTCGAGATGATCATGGGCTCATGAACCTACTGAATGAAGTGTCTTGAACTTTAACGGTCTACTCAGGAAGGCCGTACGAGCATGCCCGTCCAATTAGAATTGAGACTCGACCACTTTGAAATGTGGAGCCCCTGGCTCTACTCAAGCGGGGGAATGGTGGTAGCCTGTGATGGTGAACGGTCATTAGCCAACTGAATGACCTGCCTTGAAACTTTAACGGTCCACTCAGGAAAGCCGTACGAGCAAGCACATCCCATTAGAATTGAGATTCAATCACGTTGAAATGTGGACCCCATGGCTCTACTCAAGCGGGGGAATGGTGGTAGCCTATGATGGTGAACGGTCATTAGCCTAATGAATGACCTGCCTTGAAACTTTAACGGTCCACTCAGGAAAGCCGTACGAGCAAGCACATCCCATTAGAATTGAGATTCAACCACATTGAAATGTGGACCCCATGGCGGTAACAAGCACAGGCTATCACCCTTCGCCTTTTCGCTTGAGCACTTATGGGCATTTTTCAAACTCCGCCAGGCTTAGGTTTATGAGAAATGGCTCACCCTGCAGACAAGATTTCACCATTGGGAGGATCCAATGGTAGGAATCTGATGGTACATGACAGTAGAATCTGTACAGAAAAAGCTCACTAATCAAATCTGCCTGCGTTTGGAAATATCACAAGAAACTCCGTCACCCCGCTTAATTAGGCCCTGAGACGTTCATCACTATAAGTCACTTCAGAATGTGCCTAGCAGAGTCCTAATGGTACGCACACGATCATATACCATAGCAGAATCAGTCTGTCAAAAGGGAGCTCATTGCAATGCGCAGTTCAGCTGCAACGGCATTTGTGAATTCTGAATGGCCTTTTGCCGTTTTTCAGCCTGTTGGAAAACTCCGCCAGAAAAAGTTGAGAACCGTTCTCGGGTTTTCATTTTGGTTTCGAAAACTTTTTTTTCGAAAAGTTCATGGTGTTGGATAGTGTCATGAGCCTACTAGATGAATTGTCTTCAAACTTGAACGGTATGCTCAGGAAGGTCGTACGATCATGTACATACCATTAGAATGCGAATCGAAAACTGAAGCCCATGGCGGTGATAAGCTCATGACTTTACTCAAGCGTAAAGGGAAGGGTGATGGCCTGTGGTTGCTCACCGCCATGGGCTTCACGTTTCAAACCGGTCGAATCTCAATTCTAATGGCATGCGCATGCTCGTACGGCCTTCCTGAGCATACCGTTCAAGTTTGAAGACCGGTCATTCAGTAGGCTAATGACGCCATTTAATTCTCGATTTTTTAGAAAAAAGTTTTCGAAACTTTTCTTTTTTCTCTCGAGCGACCATTCATGTTTTTATTTCAAGTCCGACGCAAAATGCAATTCAAAAAAATCATTTCTCAGATCTCGGCCCTCATCCAACCTTTTGACGATCTGATGGCGGGAGAATGATGGTATACACTGTCAGCTCATTTCCTGAACGGACAGATCAACTTTTCAATTACTTGTTCAGTAATAACCTGGCAAAATGATCCCCCCGCTTAATTAAGCCGAGGAATGGTGATGGCCTGTGATGGTGAACAGTCATTAGCCTAGTGAATGACCTGCCTTGAAACTTTAACGGTCCGCTTAGGAAGGCCGTGCGAGCATGCCCGTCCAATTAGAACTGAGATTCAACCACTTTGAAATGTGGAGCCCATGGCTCTTCTCAAGCGGGGGAATGCTGATGGTCTGCGATGGTGAACGGTCATTAGCCTAGTGAATGACCTGCCTTGAAACTTTAACGGTCCGCTCAGGAAAGCCGTACGAGCATGCCCGTCCAATTAGAATTGAGATTCAACCACTTTGAAATGTGGAGCTTATGGCTCTACTCAAGCGGGGGAATGGTGATGGCCTATGATAGTGAATATCAGGTTCCAGGTAGAGGCCAAGCAGCAGACATGGTAACGGGGGAAAATACAGAAGTTTATTTAAAGAGAAGGAAGAAGGAAAAGGAAGGAAGTAATGGGGGAAGGAATAAAAGAGGGAATAATTGAGATAACAAGACTAAAGGAAAAGAGAAGCAAACTAATGGATTTGGGGCCTTTATATACCTTTCGAAAATTTACGAAACGGTTACACGATTGCCTGCGGCAATCACGAGTTGTCTGCGGCAACCTCGTGGAGGGTTACCAAGAGGATACGTGGAGACATGTGAGAGGACTGCGACGATGAGGGTACCTAATTAGCTGCGGTGGGATGGTCTCATTATTAAGGATGACAGGACTTCGGGTAAGGTCGGATGACAGGACTTCGGGAAAGGACGGATGAGAGGATGGATGGATGGATGAGGGTTCTTCTGGATTAAGGTCGGAATGTGTGTTGCATGAATGTCGGGGTTTGAAATGTAATTATACTGGGATCTGATATTTGTCTATGTGGATCATCACAGTGAACGGTCATTAGCCTAGTGAATGACCTGTCTTGAAACTTTAAGGGTCCACTCAGGAAAGCCGTACGAGCATGGTCATCCCATTAGAACTGAGATTCAACCACGTTGAAATGTGGAGCCCATGGCTCTTCTCAAGCGGGGGAATGCTGATGGCCTGCGATGGTGAACGGTCATTAGCCTAGTGAATGACCTGCCTTGAAAATTTAACGGTCCGCTCAAGAAAGCCGTACGAGCATGCCCGTCCAATTAGAATTGAGACTCGACCACTTTGAAATGTGGACCCCATGACTCTACTCAAGCGGGGAAAAGGGGAGGGTCTGTGATGGTGAACGGTCATTAGCCTAGTGAATGACCTGCCTTGAAACTTTAACCGTCCGCTCAGGAAGGCCGTGCGAGGATGCACATCCCATTAGAATTGAGACTCTACCAGTTTGAAATGTGGAGCCCATGGCTCTACTCAAGCGGGGGAATGGTAATAGTCTGTGATGGTGAACGGTCATTAGTCTACTGAATGACCTATCTTGAAACTTTAACGGTCCGCTCAGGAATGCCATACGAGCATACACATCCCATTAGAACTGAGATTCGATCACTTTGAAATGTGGAGACCATGGCTCTACTCAAGCGGGGGAATGGTGATGGCCTGTGATGTGGAACGGCTATTACTCTACTGAATGACCTGTCTTGAAACTTTAACGGTCTGCTCAGGAAGGCGGTACTGTCGTATCGTGAGATGAAACCGTAAGCAATAGAGTCACATAATCTAGAAAGTGACCATGAGGCTCAGTCAGGATGACAGGGAAAGGAAAAATGTCAACTGTCAGGT
>LT554138.1:7805-23618 GCA_900079185.1 Absidia glauca
GCCATCAGATTCCTACCATTGGATCCTCCCAATGGTGAAATCTTGTCTGCAAGGTAAGCCATTTTTCATAAACCTAGGCACGGCGGAGTTTGAAAATGCCCATAAATACTCAAGCGTAAAGGCGAAGGGTGATGGCCTGTGCTTGTTACCGCCATGGGCTCCACATTTCAAAGTGGTCGAATCTCAATTCTAATAGGATATGCATGCTCGTATGGCCTTCGTGAGCAGACCGCTAAAGTTTCAAGGCAGGTCATTCAGTCCGCTAATGACCGTTCACCATCACAGGCCATCACCTTTCCCCCGCTTGAGTAGAGCCATGACCTCCACATTTCAAAGTGGTTGGATCTCAATTCTAATGGGACGGGCATGCTCGCACGGCCTTCCTGAGCAGACCGTTAAAGTTTCAAGGCAGGTCATTCGGTCGGCTAATGACCGTCCACCATCACAGACCATCACCTTTCCCCCGCTTGAGTAGAGCCAAGAGCTCCACATTTCAAACTGGTCGAATCTCAATTCTAATGGGACGGGCATGCTCGCACGGCCTTTTTGAGCGGACCGTTAAAGTTTCAAGCCAGGTCATTCACCAGGCTAATGACCGTTCACCATCACAGGCCATCACCTTTCCCCCGCTTGAGTAGAGCCATGACCTCCACATTTCAAAGTGGTTGAATCTAAATTCTAATGGGATGTGCATGCTCGCACGGCCTTCCTGGGAAGACCGTTAAAGTTTCAAGGCAGGTCATTCACTAGGCTAATGACCGTTCACCATCACAGACCATCACCTTTCCCCCGCTTGAGTAGAGCCATGACCTCCACATTTCAAAGTGGTTGAATCTCAATTTTAGTGGGACGGGCATGCTCGTACGGCCTTTTTGAGTGGACCGTTAAAGTTTCAAGGCAGGTCATTCACTAGGCTAATGACCGTTCACCATCACAGGCCATCAGCATTCCCCCGCTTGAGTAGAGCCATGAGCTCCACATTTCAAAGTGGTTGAATCTCAATTCTAATGGGATGTGCATCCTCGCACGGCCATCCTGAGCGGACCGTTGAAGTTTCAAGGCAGGTCATTCACTAGGCTAATGACCGTTCACCATCACAGGCCCTCACCATTCCCCCGCTTGAGTAGTGTCATGGGCTCCACATTTCAAAGTGGTCGAGTCTCAATTCTAATGGGACGGGCATGCTCGTACGGCCTTCCTAAGCGGATGTAGTATAGGGGGATTTTGATATGAAAATAAAAAAGAAACAAACCAATAAGTGAGGACTCTTATTAGTTTATTGATTAGCGTTTTAGAAGAAGAAAAGGAATGAACTATTTATACTAGAGGATGGGTGATGTATTAGCCATGATGTGATATTAAGCTGGGGTGATTGACTTGATCATGATGTTTCTTCTACGTAGACATTCGGTCATAACATGTGTAGAAGGTTTTACTTGATTACGAAAGATACTTGTGTTGATGGAATCTTCTATGATCACTTATCCGAGGAAGTGTTATAGATTCCGCTATCTCGCCATTGAATCCTCAGCGGGAGTTCAACTTCGAGATCCAGAAAAAAAAGATCGGGGTTTAAAAATGATTTTTTCTGTCCCTGAATCTTTGACAGTTCAATGACAGAAAATGGGCGATCCCTACTTTCTGTATTTTTACTTCTGCTGTGAGATAGTTTGCGTATTACTTTTATTTCTTTTTCTTATGCATGTAAACACATAATAGCTTATGTAACTTCTCACATAAAGGAGGCAATGCTCTTTTATGATGAATCGTCTAAAATTCACCTTCTCGAGTCATTTCAACCATCCTCTATGATGCCTGATACGACAGCGGACCGTTAAAGTTTCAAGGCAGGTCATTCACTAGGCTAATGACCGTTCACCATCACTGGCCATCAGCATTCCCCCACTTGAGTAGAGTCATGGGCTCCACATTTCAAAGTGGTCGAATCTCAATTCTAATGGGACGGGCATGCTCGCACGGCCTTTTTGAGCGGACCGTTAAAGTTTCAAGCCAGGTCATTCACCAGGCTAATGACCGTTCACCATCACAGGCCATCACCTTTCCCCCGCTTGAGTAGAGCCATGACCTCCACATTTCAAAGTGGTTGAATCTAAATTCTAATGGGATGTGCATCATCGCACGGCCTTCCTGGGAAGACCGTTAAAGTTTCAAGGCAGGTCATTCAGTCGGCTAATGGCCTTTCACCAACATAGACCATCACCTTTCCCCCGCTTGAGTAGAGCCATGAGCTCCACATTTCAAAGTGGTTGAATCACAATTCTAATGGGATGTGCTTCATCGCACGGCCATCCTGATGAGACCGTTAAAGTTTCAAGGCAGGTCATTCAGCCGGCTAATGACCGTTCACCATCACAGGCCATCACCTTTCCCCCGCTTGAGTAGAGCCATGACCTCCACATTTCAAAGTGGTTGAATCTCAATTCTATTGGGACGGGCATGCTCGTACGGCCTTTTTGAGTGGACCGTTAAAGTTTCAAGGCAGGTCATTCAGCCGGCTAATGACCGTTCACCATCACAAGCCATCAATATTCCCCCGCATGAGTAGAGGCATGGGCTCCACATTTCAAAGCTGTTGGTTTTCAATTCTAATGGGATGTGCATGCTCGTATGGACTTTATTAGCCTTCATTAGCTTACCGTTAAAGTTTCAAGACACTTTATTCAGTAGGCTTATGACCCCAACATCCAGCATAATGATCATTTGGAAAGGGTGATGGCATGTGCTTATTACCGCAATTGGGTTCACATTTCAAACCTGTCGAACTCAATTCTAATGGAATGTACATGCTCGTACGGCCTTCCTGAGCATACCGTTCAAGTTTCAAGACACTTCAATCAGTAGGTTCATGACCCCATGATGATCTCGAAAAAAAGTTTTCGAAACGGTTCTCAACTTTTTCTGGGGGAGTTTACCAAAAGGCTGAAAAACGGCAAATGTCCAATCAGATTTCACAAATGTCATTGCAGCTGAACTGCGCATTGCAATGAGCTCCCTTTTGGCGGACTGATTCTGCTATGGTATATGATCATGTTCGTACCATTGGGATTCTACTAGGTTCATTCCGAAGTGACTTGTAGTGAAGAATGTCTCAGGGCCAAGTTAAGCGGGGTGACGGAATTTCTTGTGATATTTTCAAGCGCAGGCACATTTGATTAGTGATCTTTTTCTGTACGGAGTCTACTGTTATGTTCCATCAGATGCCTACCATAGGATCCTCCCAATGGTGAAATCTTGTCTGCAATGGTTAGTCTTTTCTCATCCATGGGCCTAAACCTAGGTACGGCGGAGATTGAAAAATGATGATAAGTATGACTTTTCCCCACCAATGCTTTCCTTTGCTTCTTCTTCCCCTCCTCATCGTTTTTTTTCCCTCGTCATTTTTCCCTCGTCTGTCACATTGCTTCCCCTCCCCTTCCCCTCTTCCTCATCCCCCTCCGAAGGAACGAACGATTACCCTCACCTCATCTCAGCAGCTTGCTAATCTTTTGGCTTACCATGACTAGTCTTTTTTTTCGACATTAGATCAGGCTACGACAATGACGACCACGATAACGAAGACGATGACAACGATGACGACTCGCCCCCTGCTTTATATCATAAGATAAGCCTGTTTCAAAAATTCTTAATATGAAAAACAGGGAAGACCCTGGAATATTTTTTTCGTGGACACACTCATCCATAGTAGATTCCATAGCCATTGCACTGCCAACATGTACTATCCTTTGGCCTGATCCCTGTGTTCATCACGAACGATGCTTTTGAAACCGCTATTCTACTCCCCACCCTTCTTCATTCCCAATGCCACGACACTACATTAGTTACTCCATGGCGAAGTCAGTCTGGCCCCTACACTTAGACATATAGCATAATTAATGTTTCATTCACACAATAAAGCATACTTAACTCCTTCTTCACACGACTTTTACTTTTCTTCTGCTACAGTAGCCTCACTGCGCTATATTATCCCTTCTAGCCACCACCACGCCATCAAAAGTCGTCATTAATGCATAACCAATGTTATATCTTTTCACATTATACCCGGCCATGTCTAAATCTGGGTTCCAGCTGCCGGTTTCAAGGGGTCAATGAGTGGCCTAGGTGCATTTTCGAGCGAGATATGTTGGATTGAAGTTTGGATAGATATGTGGGCTCTGGAGCGGTCTCTCAGAGTTGAAGGTGATAAGAGGGGACAAGGGGATAGTGATGAGGTAGTGTAGGGAGTGTCCTGTAGTGATTGAAGTAGGGGTAAGGATTGATATGGGGTAAGGATTCTAGCAGGGTAGGGTAGGTATAGGTATACCATTTATCGAATGTGTAGATAGGCTTAGGCTTAGGGCTATCATAATGAGGGAGCTTTGGGCAATGGGTCAAAACTAAGTGTACTTTATGCTCTAAGTTACCGAAACTATTAGACTGAAACCCACCTCAGTGATTCGAGGTGGGGGAGTTTATTCGATACATATAAAGGAAGGATTGTAACTATAAGCTGATAAACTACGACTACGACGCTATCCTACTGTAAAAGGAGACGTGTTGATATCAACTAGAGGATAATCTAAGCACAGCGGGAAACCAAAGACCAGATCCTGATCGCAGAGTTAAAAAAAAAAGTCAATATGGATTTCTATGATGTAAAGCAAACTACTTACGAAGCGTTTTCTTCAGGTGCCTGACCATTAGATCGAGCCTTTGCTTGGTAAAGGTGTCCATCTATAGAAAAAGAGTCCAGTTAGTAGAATCCCGAGAAAGTCAGGGATGAAAAACGTTTACCTCGAGCGACCAAGTTTTGTTCATAGTAAGATTCTTCGGCAGACCAGTTACGCTTACAAGCACCTAGATTATAGAAAGAAAAAAAAGAGTGCCCAGTAAGCCTCTTGTTTCAATGTCACTTTGAGTCCCCCCTTTCAACTTACGAGAATACAAAAGCTTGTTATCACGCTTGGCAAGACCACGGGCCTTTTTAGGACTCTTGATTTCACGCTTCTCGGCAACAGTAGGGACAAACTTGGATTTGGCAGAGCAAGGGCCCACGACAGTCCATACACCAGTAGAGCCGCCGGGAATATCATTCAACGTCCACCAACCGGCCTTGTAAATTTGACCCTTGTACGCCACTTGATCGCCGGCCTTGTAGACGGCAGTGCTTGCCCAAGCAGCAACGGTACCACATGTGCCAGTGCCGGTAGTGGGGCTGGAAGTAGGTGCGGATGAGGTGGTGGTGGTTGATCCTTGCGCAGTAGTGGTGGTGGGAATGACGGATTTCGTAGTGGTGGGAGCAGCCGTGGTGCCTGATCCAGCGCCGGAACATGCGCTAACTAGAAAGACATGGTGGTTAGAAAGAGTTCATTCTACAGATCTTGTTGGCTTACTTGGGATCCAGTTTGCGAATGAGCCATCAGGAGTGACTCCAGTAGCGTCCCAGGAAGCTTGCCAGATGTAACCACTATTTCACAAACACACACATCAGTCGGAGTCCACCAAAGGGTGCTTATTTTGGGTCACTTACTCTTTCGAAACCTTGGAGCCACCAGGGTAACGGCTGCCCTTATCGAAAGCAGGAGCGGAGCAAGCAGGGTAATTGAAAGCCTTGCCACAAGATCCACCAGCGGACAGGGCCTGCTTGATACCTTGGTCAATATGGCCATTTGCAACAGCTTGAGAGGCATCTAACGCAGCAGCACAACAAAGGATTGCATGAGTTACGTCGTTTTTTATAATACAACCTTTATACTTTACCCCAGAACATCACACCACCAAAGCTTGGGAAGGATTGACGAGTGCTCAAGGCGATTGTCGAGAGAGTGCTTACAGGCACATAACCACCACCAGCAGCAGTTGGGCTTGCAGGAGCACCGATATAGACCTTGATATCCTTGTTGGGAGAGATGTTCTTCGCCCAGTAGTCCCAGACACCGTAATTCCAGCCAGTGGTACCCCAGGTTTGAAGACCACAAGGATTGTTGTCTAAAAAGGAGATGGGTTAAAACTCAGAATGAAAGGAGCAGAGGGAGGCTGTTTGACTTACAGAATTGGACGTAGATCGCATCAATGGAGTTTTGGCTGATAGTGGCACCCAAGTTGGCGTCAGGATAAACACATTGAGGAGCAGCAGTGACGTAGTACTTCTTGTTAGCGCTGTTGAAGTAAGATCGTAGCTTGGTCAAGAAAGTGCCATAGTCTAAGAATGAGGAAAGGGAAAAAAGTAAGCATCCAAGCAAGATTCCTTTTGCCTAGTCACTTACAGTTTGAGCCGCCACCTTCGATATCAAGGTCAATACCATCCAATACGGCGTCACCAAAAGGTCTTGTCGAAGAAGAGCCTCCCATGAAGAGATTCCAGACATTGTCAGCAAAAGTAGAAGCTTGGCTATCGGATTGGAAACCAGCACCACCAGTGGCGCCACCCAAGGAGAGGGTCACAGCCTTGCCTTTACTTTGACAGAACTTGATATCGTCAGCAATAGCAGCACAGTTGGCCAAAGAAGTACCAGGGAATGTGCTGTTGTCGACATTGTTGCAGATCTAAATGTGAAACAAAGAAAGAAAGAAAGAAAGAAAGGGGAAAAATAATTGTGAGAGGGCGGCCTTTTGTGAAAGGTGCGTAGCGGAGTTTTAAATGTCTGCATTGTTCTTACATTGGCCAAATTGATGACAGGAAGACCACCAGTGCCAAAGAATTGCGTGACGAAAGCCATAGGAATGATGTCGATGGTCGAATCTTGACAGTATTCACGGATATTTTGTTGCCAATTAGCAGGATCATTACCATGAGCAGCTCCATAAGAGTTTTGACCCCAGTCTACAAGCAAACAAAAGAGTGTAAGCAATCGGCGGATGCCCTTTAATCTTTTCAAACTCAGATAAGGGGGCTACCCTTGAGGTTCGAAGGACCCTTGACAACTTACACACAGCCAAATTGTCGTTACAGGTATTCTGACAAACATAAAGTGTGAGTATACATCATAGTGTGTATAAAAGTGGCTCTCCTTCAACTTACGTCAAAGCCATGGACCACGCTGGCCATCAAAGTAGTGGCAATCAATGCCAAAGATACAGCTTTCATAGTGAGGGATTGGATTTGAAGGAAAGTGAGGGAAGAGATAGAGAAAAAAGTGAGATTGTGTGTCGGCGTCCTGTATTTATACCCGAGAAATTGCTCTTTTGCCTGCTTATGTCTAATTGCTTCGAGACCCGCTTGAAAAGACCTTTCGTACGCCAAGTTTTGCTTGATATGATAATCATCCGCCATTTTCACTCTTTTACATAATGTTGTAAAGTGACCACAAAGTCAAATTAACTAAAAGGGCCTGACATAAGGAAGTCTTGTTGCGAGTGAAAAGGTAAACGGTGAATTGTACCTGAACTTTATAATGTCAGATGTTTTCAACCCTCACTCGTGCGGGGTTTAAAATAAAAGGGGCAAGAAAAAGGTGAGTGTCGAGGCTAGGTCCGCTCTCTCCTTTCTCTCTCTCTCTCTACATTCTTTTCCCGCTATGAATCGGTCACCCTTGCCAATACCCAATGTAATGAATGTATCTGGATGCATCGACGCTTATAATCAGCCAGTATGGATGTCATGACGTGTGCTTCGTGCAAAACATATAAAAGATAGATCAGTGTGGTCTTTGGTAAGTTGCATATGTCTTGTGTACCACCCCACCTTTTGAACATGTTGTAATATTATGTGTTGCCATTACCTCATCATCTCTTAATAGTCTTCCATGCATTCCGTCTCTCCCCTCTCTACTGAATGACCAAGCTACAACATTGCAAAGGAAGAATACCAAGGCAACCGTTGAAGATTGGGGCCCCTGTTCCCGGTGGATTCGAAGGACAATGCTACTCATTGATCAGGTAAAACGTCCCTTCAGTGGTAGTCTCGCCAACTCGATCATTTTTTAATTACCATTGTTACGCAGGTGCTATCACGATCCTGGTACACTCGATCAAGGCTGACTTTTGATCATTTCATATTGTGCCACCATCCAAGGTTGTCATTGCGGCGGAAGAAAAAAACAGGTACCAGGTCATTCCTTATGCTCCCTTACAATCACTGGGTAGGCTTATATGGAGATAACCCATGTGGTATTGAACTCACGTTTGGTTTAGACCCTTAGGCATGATCAATGTGGTAAGCAAAAGTGTAAATAGAGGTCGACTCTAATGCATGGAAGGACCACCCCCAAACTCGTAGGCCACATTGGCTTCTATTGGATCGATACCACTCGCTATCAGATTAGTTATCTATAAGATTAGTTATAGGATTGTAATAAAATGTGATTCTTCTTTGTGACCCAACTTTGTCTTCACCGTGTGTGTGTATGTGTGTGTTTTATGCATAAACCTTATGAGATCCCTGTTTTTCTATCACCCAAAAAAAAGTTGCCTAATAGGATCCCCGCGGCCCTGATTTTTTCCCTGGAAAGCTTTCGAGTCATGACTAATGATAAACGTCGTACTAGAATCCTTTTATTACCACCTGCAGAAGGGGTGGGAAGTATAACACAATAACAAGTTTGGGTAATCTTAAAATACACTATTGGGGTTCTATATGTACAAGGGGGAGGGGGAGGGGAGATATACAGTCATTTGGATCCATACATACTTGATAGTAGTTCTTGCTTGCCCAGCAGCATCCACTTTTCACGCATCTTGTTGAGCTTTGTTCTTGTGATCGTTATGGTTTCTTCGTCCACATTATGCCCCGTATATGGATGGGCCAGTCGTTGTTGCAGGGGCGGCGGCAATGGCAGCGATGACAATGATGGTGATACTGCAGTGGCACTAGTCGTCCTCGTTAATGGTGTACCTTTTGGCGATCGCCCAATGTCAACTATGGATGGTGATTCAGGGTTGGTATAATACTGGTTCTTTGTTCGTGCGAGACAAGTCGTTGGTGACAGCGAAGGAGGGATCCAAGTCGAGGAGCGGCTGTTGGTATATTTGATGGGAGGTTTACTTGATATCGTGTATCTCGACTTTTTCAAGGTAGGTGTTGTGGAAGCGCTGATGAAGGATGGTCTTTTGTTGCTGTGCGTCACTATACTTGGGTGTTGACCGCAGAGCTTTTTGGATGAATGCGCAGGCTGTACACCTCTCGGTGGGGGTCGATTTTGCTGTGTATTTTGGTGGATCGCTTTTGTTGCTGGTTGTACTATGCCCCATCTTCTGGTGTTGGGTACCGGGGATCGGATTGATCGTCTAACGTTGACCTTTGGTGTATTTCGAAGTATCCTGGTCCGATGGGCAAAGTTGAGAGTGCTATGGAAGATAAAAATATAAAGCTCGAAAGGAGACAGTAGACCCATGCAAATTGGCTGTTGATACTTACTTGACAGTATCGTTGATTAAGCTCTACAGTGCGGTGATAGAGCGCAAAAGCATTCAATTTTGTTAGTGATTGTTATGCATTGACTTCTCTTGTCCCAACCTTACATATCCCGGAGCTAGATTGACGATCATCATTGCAAGCGCATTTCCACCAAGAGACGACTAAATAATATCTGTGTTAGCATGCCATACAGTTCCTGCTTGTGTCTGCCCTACTTGTAAAATCCTCGTCATTTTCGAATCCCGATAAGGTACACGGATCTATATGCATGAATGAAATTTAAAGTTCAATACAATACCTGTGATTCATTCCCTTTGATCAAACCACTTACCGACCCACTATTAAGCGCTTCTACGACCTGACCAAGCACAAAGAGACTTTTGTTGATTGCTGTACTTTCCACCATGCGCAGCTTCCCATTGCCTGATCTCCGATTGTCCTCTGATCCTGCCAAATCGATCAGATTGATCTTGCCCGTCGTCATAAAGTCTTGCTGTTGCCCAGTTTCAGATAACCCATGATGTGATGTCTTGACTTTGAAGGTGAGGATTGCATGAGAGCGACTAGATGTCGCATTGAGGTCGGTTCTTGCTGTTGATCTACCTTTGTTGGCTGCACTATGTAGAAAGAGTATGCTTCTTCTTTTAGCATCCACAAAACATACCGTTCCTTTTCATTCCTCTTACTAAAATAGCTTTTGGAAGTCGTCGTAGGTTTCGATCTGTCTCTACATATCACAAGAAGGAAGTTTGATCCTTAGTACACCCTTCCAACTTCCCTCGTTTACTTACTTCTGTCAGGTTGGCCACAAATATATTCCTATCGCTATCCTCCCGGATATCCAAAGGCTTGTTCTATAAGCAAGTTAGTCACCCACCTTATTCTTCTCTAGCATTTCTTACCTTGTGTTTAGGTACCAGCATATCATACACCGTTTCCTTCAGTATTTGCATATAAGACATTGTGATTTGAATGGCGGGGCAGACTAGTTTTCTTGCAAAAAGGAGGTCCACCACGTTGGGAATTATGCCAGGTTCTTGCTTGATCCCCTCCATTGTAAACGTTTTCCCAGAGCCTGTTACTCCATACGCAAAGATTGTTGCATCCTATTCACATCAAGGCATAAGTTCAAGAAAGCAAGAAGCTAAGGCACTGCTGCTACTACTTACATAACCATCAAAGACCCGATCAATGAGAGGCCGTACAGAGATGAAGGCATGTAGGCGATGGCGTCTATCGAGCGTTTCCCAGGCCGGGTGTTGGTCGTTGTTCAATATATCCAACAAGTACCACACCGAGTCCACGTTAGTCTTGAACAAGGGTTGCAGAATAAATCCACTGGCGTTTTGTCGAAGGATATCTGAGGAAGATGTCAGGCACCGAAGCATAGGAATAGCCCACAAAGCGATCCAACGATCTATCAGGACCTATCAGATGACTGTGAGCACCAAATGCGCTGGTTTATCCTTTTCCAAGATCGGTATTACCTTTGATTCGTCGTCTTTTGCAATCAGTTTGATGTGTTGACCTTTTGATGGTTTACAATCCGAGGCTGTTTCCAAAATACGTCGATTGAGCAACTCCAAGACAAACCCTCCAATCTGAGAAGACAGGCTTAGACTGTCCATGGCACGTAGGCACTTCCACACCACTTCCGGTTCCAATTTAAAGTAAGCATCCGTCCCCAATTTGGCCACCAGCATTGTCATCAAAGCGTATTTCACCTAGCAGATGGCGAAAAGATGAGCCTTTCCCATACTGAATCTAATCACCTCCTATACATACCTTCCGATGCCAGTCCATTAGTAGCAAATTTTTCAACAGGTTAAATAGATAAGTCCGATGTTCTTCTTCTTCATTATAGTGGGCCGCCTTGATGTCCAAGATACTCAACAGTAGCTCAAAGATACTACGCACCTATGCAGAGAGAGAGAGAGATACTTGATAAGTATAACCGATCACGGGACTTTACACCTATTTTGCTTACCCTGTGTTGGAGTGCATCGACGGGATCATCCCAGTAGTTCCAGACATAGTGAATCAATCTGTCGGCATTTGCATTTGTTAAGATCTTGGAAGCTTCGTAGGCATTATCGTTTTCTTGATCCTTGGCCAGCATCCTGTTCTTCAGTTCCAAAAGCCAAGTAGCCATTGCGTCAAAGGCGATCACTTTTCCCAACGAGTCACCATTGTCCATCATGCAAAAGTACTCGGCACCAGCAAAATAAAGTTCATGAAGGTTATGAACTGAACCATAGCTATAATAGTAGTAGAATGATCAGTTTCCCCGCATATTCCCCCTCTTAGGATGACTTACCTTTCCATCAAAGCAGAGATCGCCAAATCGGTGTCACATGGAAGGAAGAGGACCTGTTTTCGCACCGTTGAGATCATGCCCCGGATGATAAATAGCATGGGAGCATCTTTTCCTTGCCAACCCGCATTCCCAGCGAACGCTTCCAAGGGACTTGTCATTCCAAAAAGAGTAGCCATATGAGCAGAAGCGGTAGTGGAGAAGTCGAGGAAAAACCAGCCCAGGATCCAGTCGCGGACAAACGAGTCGTCTTTGCCCAAGTTGATCACCGCACCAAGAGCCATACTTGCCACTTGACAACAATCTTTGCCGTACAAATCAGGATGCGTAGTGACATCCAAAAGAAGTCGAGTCAAATCACCAAGGAGGGCGACATAGTGGTCTTCGCCTGTCGTTGCACTATGAAGGACTTGACCAAGCATGGGTTCAGTGGCCTCGGACCGAGTCAAAAGCGACATTGTGGTTTTAATCAGATAGTGGAGGTTGAGCACAACTTGATCACCGTCGTTTGTCGTCTCCAAACACTGTTGTTGCTGTGTAGCGTTTTCGACAAGATAGTGAAGCGTGCGTTCGTAAGTGTTGGCGATCAATTGGCGACCCAGGTCAAACTCCAGCGTCATATAGATAGTCAAGGCTTTATGTGCGTCGTCCAAGTCAGCGTCAAGGTAGTCGGTGTAAACGCTTGCCAGAACGCCATTGGTGCCAAGATAACGAGACGCCAGTTCAAGAAGAGGGATAAATAGACGTCGTGTGTTGTTTTCCGATGCATAAAAGTACCCCAAAGCTGCCATTGGCTCCACCACATCCTTCACCAACTGCTGTTGATCATTGCCCCCGCTTTTCAAGAGTTTCACTATATACAATGGAGAAAGGTGTTTAGTGAGCTCTTGATCATGCTGCATTTGTGACATTACCTGTTTGCTTCAGTAAAGAGGATTGCTTTTCCCAAGGTTGATCTTGTCCATCGAAGAGGCCTGTCAAAGTCACCACCAAAGGCTTGTCAGAATGTTGGGACAGGAGGCTGCTATGTTTATCCACCACTTCGGTCTTCCATTTAGTAAACAGAACAGAGGGAAGACGTATGGCCTTCTTGCCGGGGCGTTCTTTGTCTCCCATGATACGAATAAGGTAACAATAAGAATGAGAAAGAAGTTCAAAAAAAAAAGAGAGAGGCAAGCCTCACGCCTAATATCGCTTATTTTCAAATCCCGCCGGTGATCATTTTCAAATGCCGACTTTTTCTTTTGCCACTTTTTCGATATCTAGTTGTATATGTTTGGGACGAGTTGCCCTGTTTTACAATATCGAGAAGAATAACCCATCTTCAAATTCCACATGGAGTAAGATAAAATGTATATCTAACAAAAGCCAATAAACTTGAAGTATCATTGTGTTGCATGCTTCTTTAAACGCTACACCAAGCCCCAAAACAGCGACTGATTCTAGTGGCCCCAAAGTTGGTAACTCTACCACCGAAACTCAACATCCTTGGCATCGTCCGATGGATAAGAAGCACTGTTTCCTGTATGTGAAATTTGAGACTAGGCTTGTTACCCCTTTCATGAGAAAATCCATGTCCGGTGAAAAGTGACACTTATCATTGGGGAATGCTACAGGCAGAGCCACCGGGACAGAACCAATCTGTGTATGCTGAATTTTGCGGGCAATAAGGACTGATATGGCGGCTGACTCTCTGAGTCCCTGACTTGAGTCCCGGGCATAGCTGGGACTCAATTCGAAATGAAGATAAGCCCGCACCGCCAGGCGCAGGAATGGTCTTACTCTTTCCATCGGCAATCGATCGGCAAGACCCTCTCTTCTCCTGGTATCAAGTCCAACAAAAAGACACATATCAATTGTGGCTCATCAGCTCGTATGGCGGGTAGCGTGTGTGCGAACGTGGATCAAATACGACGCCAAGGCCGATGGAACAACACAACGATAAACAGCGCATATCTCACCAACCTTCCAAGAGAATTTATGCGGCCAATGACAGGCTTCCCCACATATGGTCGATTCTTTTATCTTGCACGTGCCGCCCTTAACCCACCTACCAGCCTTTGCAAGAAGTTGTTTCCGGCGATCGGCGAATGACATGACCGACTGGCGGCGAAAGAACTCAGTCCTGGCGATCTTATTCAACCTACCGTCGCTGAAAATGCATTTGTACAGGTGATCATGATGTTCAGGAAGACTTTTATACAAGACTCGGTGCTCACGATGGAACTCCACCCCTGCTATCCCATTTGGCAACATTCGATCTTCTCTGATCCAGCCTATTTGTCGTTCAAAAGACAAGTCAACATCATAGCATTAGAATGTAGTAGCACGCTCGCTCTGATATGTTAGGGATCTGCTGCAAATTGAAGCTCAGGAACACGATCCTGCCCACACACTCCTCCAACAATGTGTGCCAATGCACTCTATATTTCAAACCCCGACTTGACTACAAGAACTTTTTTATGCCCGTCCTTCATTTTTGCTCCTTCTTCCCCTCGTCATTACTTTCTTGCCTCCATTGTCATTCTCTTTACTCCACGACGTCAAACGAACGAACGAACGAGCAAACGAACGAACGAACGGTAACTCTCCTCTTCTCACGTCATGTTCGTCTTTTACTTACCATTACTAACTTTTGACTTTTGCATCGTTCCTCCTTCTTTTGACACTAGATTCGCTACAACGATGACGACGGCAATAGGGACGACGACGATACTAATGACGACTCCACCACTGCTTCATGTCGCCCAAAAAGGCTCTTTTTAAAATTTTCAAATGTAAAAAACAAGGGGAAACCCTCGCAATTTTTTTTTAGGTACACTCCCATTCCATTGTAGAATCTTGTAGTCCAAGTTGCTAATGAAAGTATACCAATTCTTTAACCACACCCTTCCGCTACTATCTTTGATACTTTTATACAGCTTGGCCGTCTTTATCCGTCTCCATTTGCTTCTTTTTCACAGCAGTTTAGTCATTCCCATTACAATAGCTTGTTGCCATTAGACATTAGCTTAACTACGACCCTAAACATAGCCTGTACCATAGCCCTTTATCCTATCCCATCAATAAAGCCTACTTGAATCATCCTACGAAAGACGTTTCTCAAATCAATAACCATGACAATACCATGTACTGTACATTATAAAGACCAAACTACATATGAGTAGCCCATCATTGACAACTCCTAAAACACCATTGGTTTACTAGTTGTTATGAATCTAACGACTTGTACATGATCGTGTGATCTATCTTCGCATACATACAAAGTTTTATTGGTACAATAGGATTGATGAGTTACGGTACAGACTATGTTTGAGGCCGGAGTTCAGCTAATGTGTAAATGGCGACGGGTTGTAATGAGAATGACTAAGCTACTGTAAAAATCAAGCAAATGGAGGCGGACAAAGACGGCCAAGCTATGTAAAAGTATCAGTGATAGTAGCGGAAGGGTATGGTTAAAGAATTGGTATACTTTCATTAGCAACTTGGACTACAAGATTCTACAATGGAATGGGAGTGCACAAAAAAAAAAAATTGCGAGGGTTTCCCCTTGTTTTTTACATTTAAAAATTTTGAAAAGAGCCTTTTTGGGCGACATGAAGCAGTGGTGGAGTCGACATTAGCATCGTCGTCGTCCCTATTGCCTTCGTCATCGTCGTAGCTGATCTAGTGTCAAAAGAAAGAGGAACGATGCAAAAGGCAAAAAGTTAGTAATGGTAAGCAAAAGACGAACATGACGTGAAAAGAGGAGAGTTACCGTTCGTTCGTTCGGTTGCTCGTTCGTTCGTTCGTTCGACACCGTGGAGTAAAGAGAATGACAATGGAGGCAAAAAAGTAATGACGAGGGGAAGAAGGAGCAAAAATGAAGGACGGGCATAAAAAAGTCCTTGTAGTCAAGTCGGGGTTTGAAATCTAGAGTGCATAGGCACAAATTGTTGGGGGATTGTATGGGCAGGGGCGGTTTTATCTTCATTTCAAGTTGAGTCCTATCTATGACCGGGGCCGAAGTCAGGAAGTCAGAGAGTCCCCCGCCATGTAAGTCCTTATTGTCAGCAAAATTCAGGATACGCAGGTTGGTTCTGTCCGGATGGTTCTGTCTGTAGAATTCCCCCTTTTCACGGGGAATGGTCCATCCTTTTTTTTTTTT
>LT554188.1:23910-36291 GCA_900079185.1 Absidia glauca
AACGTGTATCTAACAAAAGGTGCCAAAATCAAAGTGTACATGTGTTGAATGCTCTGCTGTACTTGACATAGAGTCCAAAAATAGCGACCGAGTCCAGTGGCGCAAACGCCCGTCATTCATCGACCGAAATCCAACATCCTTGACACCACTTGCTAGAAACGATGCACGACGGTGACGATGTAAAATTTGAAGTGAGGTTTGGAATCTCTTTTACGAGAACATCCATTTCCAGCAAAAAGTGGCACTTTTCATGGGTTAGTGTCCATCCTTTTTTTTTTTTCAAAAAATGACGTTTGAAAAAATTCGGCTGCTTTTCGGTTTTCTCAACTTCAAGATGCAAGGACCGCATGGTGCTTGTGTAAAGAGAGTTAAAAAGCTAAAATAGTCTAGTCAAAAAGTGAGGTTCGTTCATTTATACACTTTATACAGAGTGCACTCCTTACATAAAATCCGAGTCAAACCTGATCAACAGCGTCCCTTCGCTATACTTTGATCCTGGGAATCAAAGAGACAATTGTGGAGATGTTTGCAAGTACTTTTTATAGCGTGAAAGAGACTATGGTTGACCTGTATGGAGAGGAGGGGGGGGGCTGAAAAGTAATATACAGGATTTGGAATTACTAATGTGGTGTGATGAGCTAGGGGGAGTTGTCCAGCTGTGCCAAAATTGTCAGTAGCAGCGGTCAAAGTGCTCATAGACGACGAGTTGTGATGATACAAACAAAAAAGGATGGATCGGAAAATGCTGTTCTTATCAAACCCAAAATCGGCGTTTGAAAACCCGGACCTTATAATTCGCCCTGTTGCTTGAGCATAAAAGCATGCATCAAAAAGTATGTCAATCATTGTTCGGGCATATACTGCATACAGTTCATCAGGTATCCTTTTTATTTTCAGTGTCAACATTGATATAACTAATGGTACTATGCTAGACTACGGGTTCCATGTCGTCGCCACTTTCAGATTGAGGATTCAGAGTCAGAAGTATCACTGTGATTGTCATCATATGCGGTAGTTCGGAAGCCAGTGTTGCGCCGGATTTTATTGAGAGAGTTGATATCCAAACTGATGTAGTCGTCACCTATGTCCACTTCTGGGAAGCATCGTTGGGGCATGGAGCAGCCACGGATAAGAAGCGATGTCAACTGGGGGCTGTTGATGGCAATGTCCCGGATCGACTGTGAGGAGACGTCGAAATCTGCAGCTTGTAGTTTCAATATCTTGAGTGAAGGTCCCGAAGTCAAGGCGGCCAGGATATCGTCCGTCACTGCTTGTATGAGCTCGATGTTTATATCCGCAAGGAGAGGCAGGTATTTCATCACAAGGAAGGCCGTTTCAGGGGTAAGTTTTGCATTGTAGAGGACCAATGTTGTCAGGCTGGGAAACGTGGTTGCTGAAGGCACAAGGATCTTGAAAAAGTCATCGGTGAGGGTTCCACAACCTACAAGGTTAAGGACTTCTAGCTGGTGGAACTGGCTGAGGAGGCGAGTCCTGGTTGATTCGCCGATCCATTCGCATCCGCCGAGGTTGAGACAAGAGAGCGGGCAGGCCAGAAGCTGCGCAATGGTGATTGGGTTGTATAATCTGCCACTTTCAATGGTAAGGGAGGTCAGTTGATGGCAATAACTCCCAATCCCAACCAATTCTTCAAAAGAGCTGCCGAGAAGATAGATGCTTTTGAGCCAAGGACAAAACTGCCAAATACACTCCACATCATCGTCGGTTATTGGCGACCCAAACAGGCTGAGATGTTCCAGGAAGGGTGTATGGCTGAGGAGTAAGATGCTGTCTGCCGCCGAATCTTTATCAGTGAGTTCAAGTTGGCGTATGTAGTGGCCGAGAGGGAGTGATCGAAAAGTATTGGTGTGTTGGTACTGCCGGGTCTTAAGAAGACATTGTATCAATGTTGAGCAGGTGACAATGCCGCGATTACATGGTATATTGGACAATTGACGACGAATTATACCATTATTAAATGGAGTAAACCATGGATAGGAAACGTCATTGCCGCACATTGGATCCCCCCATAGTCTAGGAATCGTCGCAGCGTAGAATTGTTTGTTGATGAGTGCACATTGGTAGAGATCTGTTTGATAAGGAAGATGGCTCGTTATTAACGAGACTATTTCAAATGGAAGATCGTTGCAGGGGCTGGTCATTATCAAACAAGAAGAGATTCAAAGGAAAAGAAAAAGTGATCTTGGTCGCAATTATGCCCTTTCCGGTCGGGACATGGAACCCCCCATCCTACAGGATTTCAAACCCCGCCCGGTCTACAAGAACCCCTTTTTTGTTCAATCCTATTTTTGCTTCTTCTTCGCTTCTTCTTCCCTTTTTATTTTTTCATCCGGCATTAGCATCACACGTAAGACAAACGACGACGATGACGACGAAAGACAAACGACGACGATGACGACGAAAGACAAACGACGACGAACAAACGGTCAGACTCCCCTTCCTGTTCATATCTTGCTTACCATGACTAACAATTACCGTTTACCTTTTCCGAATTCCTTTCGACTTTAGATTCACTACGACGATGACGACAACGATAACGACGACGACGACGCTAATGACGACTCGACCAATGCTTTATATCGCCCATAAAGGCTGTTTTAAAATTTTTATAATGTAAAAACATGGGGAAACCCTTGAATTTTTTTTTTAGGTGCACCCTCCTTTCCATGATAGATTCCCACGCCATTGTACCTTTAAAGTACCCTATTCTCTGTCCCTGTCCATGTGCACACTACCACTGATACTTTTAGCACCGCATAATGGCCTTCCCTTTCCTCATTGCGTAGCTCAGTACACTAGATTAGCTTACTCCATGACCAGTCGATAGCTTGACCGTAATCTCATCCATCCAATAAAACCTTCTTGAAACCATCTCCATGACTTTACTCTTTTGAATATGTTTCTGGCATGACCGATTGCTTACATTTGCACAGGAGGGTTCGAAAATGCGGGGTGTGAAATAAAGTCGGGCAGGCGGGAACCCATTTGACTTTTTTAGATTCTCTTCGATCTCCAGGTAGGGCGAGTTGCCTTGTTTTTGTAAACTGAGATGGATAACCCACCTTCAAATTTCACATGGAGCAAGGTGACACATGTATCTAACAAAAGGTGCCAAAATCAAAGTGTACATGTGTTGAAAGCTCTGCTGTACTTGACATAGAGTCCAAAAATAGCGACCGAGTCTAGTGGCGCAAACGTTGGTCATTCATCAACCGAAACCCAACATCCTTGACACCGCTTGCTAGACACGAAGCACGACGGTGACGGTGTAAAATTTGAGATGTTGTTTGAAATATCTTTTTCGAGAATATCCATGTCCAGCAAAAAGTGACACTTTTCATGGGTGAGGGTCCATCCTTTTTTTCAAGAAATGGCGTTTGAAAAAATTTGTCTGCTTTTCGGTTTTCTTAACTGCAGAATGCAAGAAACACATGGTGCTTGTGGAAAGAGAGTTAAAAAGCTAAAGTAGTCTGTTAAAAAAGTGAGATTCGTTCATTTATACACTTGGCACAGAGTGCACTCATAACGCTACACAAACTCCAAGTCAAACCTGAGAAAGAGCAACGGAATGTCGGTTCCTTCGCTGTACTTTGATCCTAGAAAACAAGATGACATTCGTGGATATGGTTTAATTGAGTTTTATTGACTGCATGAGACTATGTTTAAGCTATATGAAGTGTGGGGCGGGGGTTGCAAAGGTATGCGCAGGATTTGGAATGACAAATGTTGTGTGATGAGCTAAGGAATAAAGAAAAAGAGAGTTAGCCAGCGGTGCCAAAAGGACTAGTGGTAGTGTCCAAAAGGAGTGAGCTGTGGAATAGTAATGTTCAATTTGGCAATGGCTACTGATCTACTACAAAAAGTGTTTGCACCTAAAAAAAAACTGTGAGGGCTCCCAATCCCTAATCTAACTACATGTCCACCCATTGCTGCCGCCAGAGAGTCTATATCCGTTGCCATTCAATCAGATCTGCTAAGAAAAACAGGAGCAATGGTGCAAAAGATTAATGTCAGTAATGGTCAGACAAAAGATGGACAAGATGGCGAGGAGGGGGTGTTACCCTGCATTCGTTGTACAAGAGTCGGTATATAGAGGGCGAGTCGTCGTTGGTGCGATGCCAAACTCAGTGGAAAGAAAAAAATGACGAAGAAGGAAAGAAGAAGCAAAAGAAAGAATGGATCCGAAAATGCGGTTTTTGTCACCCCCAAATCGGAGTGTGAAATCCAGACGTTGAAAATCGCCCTGGTGAATCAAGCTCTGTCTGGAGCATAAAAGGAAGCATCAAAAACGTTTGTCGACCATCATCCAAGCATGTACTGTATACATTTAATCAGATATCCTTTTTTATTTTCCAGTGTCATTGATAAAACTAATACTACTATGTTAGAATAACGGGTTTATGTAAGCCAGTAGTAAGATTCATCTGAATCACGATCGTCGGATCGGTATTGAGGTGATTCACTATCGTCGGATCGGTATTCAGGTGATTCACTATCGTCGGATCGGTATTGAGGTGATTCACTATCGTCGGATCGGTATTCAGGTGATTCACTATCGTCGGATCGGTATTGAGGTGATTCACTATCGTCGAATTGGTAGCGAGATAGAAGAGCGAGTCCTGCGTAGGTTGCAGAGTTAGCTGAATCACTATCGTCGGATTGGTGGCGAGATGGTACTCGGTGGTGAGGTGGTGGATTGGGAGGGTCATCCTGAGGGGTCGTTCGGAAGCCAGTGTTGCGTCGAATTTCGTCAAGGCATTTCTGATCGAATATAATGCTTCCATTATATTTTTGCATTTCCGGGAAGCATTGGTTAGGGAGACGGCAGCCATACAGTTTAAGGGAGGTCAACTGTGGGCAGTTGATGACGATGTCCAGGATCGCCTGTGAGGAGACGTCGTATGTCCTTGAGTGAGGGTCCCGAAGCCAAGGCGACCAGCAACTTGTCCGTCACTTTTTGTCTGAGATTGATGTTGATATCGGCCAGGCGAGGCAGGGATTTCATCACCAGGAGCGCCGTTTTAGGAGTAAGGCTTGCCTTGTCGAGTTCGAGTTTTTTCAGGCGGGGGCATGGGTTTGCTGTAGACACAAGATCCGTAAAAAAGCCATCGCGTAGGTGTCCACAATATTCGATAATAAGTGATTCAAGCTGTTGGAACTGGCTGATGTCACCAGCGGAGCCGCAGGTCCATCTGCATTTAATGATGTGGATATGAGTAAGCGGGCAGCCCAGTAGGTGTTGTATGGCGACTGGCCAGAGGTCTTTTGGCCTTTCGAGGGTAAAGGAGGTCAGATGGCGGCAGTGTTCCCCGATTCCAGTCAATCGTTGAAAAGGTATGTCGAGAAGATGGATACTTTTGAGCCGAGGACATAACTGCCAAATGATCTCCACATCGTCGTCGGTCATTTCTAGTCCAAGCAAGCGGAGATGTTCCAGGAAGGGTGCATGGCTGAGGAGTAAAAGGCTCTTGCCCGCCGAATCTTGATCAATGATGTCAAGTTTGCGTATGTAGTGGCCGAGAGGGGATGATCGAAAAGCATTGGTTTGTTGGTACTGCCGAGTCGTAAGAAGACATTGTATCAATTTTAAGCATGTGACAAAGCCAGGATCCCATATCATATCATCAGAATCACGACGATTTCTACCGCGATAAACTGGAGCATCCCATAGATGGGAAACGTCATTGCCGGACATTGGTTCCTCCCATAATCTAGGAATCGTCGCAGCGTAGAATCGTTTGTTGATGAGTGCACATTGGTAGAGATGTGCTTGGTGGTGAAGATGGCTCGTTATTGACGAGACTATTTCAAATGGAAGATCGTTGGAGGGGCAGGTCATTATCAAACAGGAAGGGATCAAGAGGAATAAAAATAATCTTGGGCGTGATTGTGCCCCCTTCCCCCACATGGTTTCAAACCCCGCCCTGGCTACAAGAACCACTTTTTCCTTCAATCCCATTTTTTGCTTCTTCTTCGCTTCTTCTTCCCTTTTTATTTTTTCACTCGGCATTAGCTTCACACGAAAAACGGCGACGGCCACGACGAAAGATAAACGACGACGAACACGACGATAGACAAACGACAACGAACAAACGGTAAGACTCCCCTTCCTGTTCATCTCTTGCTTACCATGACTAACAATTACCTTTTCCAAATTCCTTTCGACTTTAGATTCACTACAATGATGACGACGACGATAACGACGACGACGACGTTAATGACGACTCGACCAATGCTTTATATCGCCCATAAAGGCTGTTTTAAAATTTTTATAATGTAAAAACATGGGGAAACCCTTGAATTTTTTTTTTTGGGTCCACTCTCCTTTCCTTGATAGATTCCCTCGCCATTGCACCTCCGAAGTGCCCTATTCCCTGTCCTGTCCACTGTCCTGTCCATGTACACACTGCCACTGATACTTTTAGCACCGCTTACCGGCTCTCCCTTTCCTCATTGTGTAGCTCATTAAACTAGATTAGCTTACTCCATGGCCAGTCGATAGCTTGACCGTAATCTCATCCAGTCAATAAAACCTTCTTGAAACCATCTCCATGACTTTTCTCTTTTGAATATGCTTCTGACGTGACCGACTACTGACATTTGCACAGGAGGGTTTGAAAAGGCGAGGTGTAAAAGTCGGGTGGGCGGGAACCCATTTGACTTTTTTAAATTCTCTTCGATCTCCAGGTAGGACGAGTTGCCTTGTTTTTGTAAACTGAGATGAATAACACACCTTCAAATTCCACATGGAACAAGATGAAACATATATCTATCAAAAGATGACAAAATCAAAGTGTACCTGTGTTGAATGTTCTGCTGTACCTGGCATAAAGCCCAAAAGTAGCGACCGAGTCCAGTGGCACAAACATTTGTAATGCATCGACCCAAACCCAACACTCTTGGCATCACTCGCTAAACACAAAGCACGATGTGGGCGATGTAAAGTTTGGAGTGGTTTTTGAAATCCCTTTTTCGAGAACATCCATGTCCAGCAAAAAATGACACTTTTCATGGGTGAGTGTCCATCCTTTTTTTCAAAAAATGACGTTTGAAAAAATTCGGCTGCTTTTCGGCTTTCTTAACTGTAGAATACAAGGATCACATGGTGCTTCTGTAAAGAGAGTTGAAAAGCTAAAGTAGTCTAGTTAAAAAGTGAGATTCGTTGATTTATACAGTTCACACAGAGTGCACTCCGTACGCTACACAAACTCCGAGTCAAACCGGAGAAAGGGCAATGGAATGTCGGTTCTTTCGCTGTACTTTGATCCTAGGAAACAAGACGACATTTATGGATATGGTTCAATTAAGTTTTATTGACTGCATTAGACTATGTTTAAGCTAAATGAAGTCGGGGGGGACGGGGGCCGCAAAGGTATGCGCAGGATTTGGAATGACTAATTTAGTGTGATGAGCTAAGGAATAAAGAAAAAGAGAGTTGCCCAGCGGTGCCAAAATGGCTAGTGTTAGTGTCCAAAAGGAGTGAGTTGAGAAATAGTAATGTTCAGCAGGGCAATGGCTACCGAATCTACTACAAAAAGTGTGTGCACCTAAAAAAACTGTGGGGGGGGGTTCGCAATCCCTAATTTAACTACATGACCATCCATTCCTGCTGCCAGAGAGCCTATATTCATTGCCAATCCATCAGATCTGCTAAAAAAAACTGGAGCAATGATGCAAAAGATTAATGTTAGTAATGGTAAGACAAAAGATGTACACGATGGTGAGGAGGAAGGGCTGCCCTGCAATCGTTGTACAAGAGTCGCTATATAGAGGACGAGTCGTTGTTGTTGTGGTGCCAAATTCGGTGGAAGGAAAAAAAAAAGGGATGAAGAAGAAAAGAAGAAGCATAAAAAGGATGGATCGGAAAATGGGGTGTTCTTGTAATCCAAAATCGGAGTGTGAAACCCAGACGTTGAAAATCGTCCTGGTGAGCCAAGCTCTGTCTGGAGCATAAAAGGAAGCATCAAAAACGTTTGTCGATCATCATCTAAGCATGCACTGCATACAGTTCATCAGATATCCTTTTTTATTTTCCAGTGTCATTGATAAAACTAATGCTACTATGCTAGATAAACGGGCTAATGTAGATTAAAGAATCATCTGAATCACTATAGTCAGATTGGTCGCGAGGTTGAATAAAGGGTCCTACGTAGGTTGCAGAGTTAGCTGGATCACTATCGCCGGTTTGGTGGCGACGTGGTATTCGGTAGCGAGGTGTTGATCGGTTGCGAGGTGGTGGACTAGGAATGTCATCCTGAGGGGTCGTTCGGAAGCCAGGGTTGAGTCGAATTTCGTCAAGACATTGCTGATCCAAGGAGAATTGCCAATTAGGTTTGAGTCCTGGAAAACATCGGTGAGGAATAGGGCAGCGGCCGAGAACAAGGCACGTTAACTGTGGGCAGTTGATGATGAAGTCCCGGATCGCCTGTGAGGAGACGTCGTATTTGTTAGAGTCTAGGTCCAAGGTCTTGAGTGAAGGTCCCGAAGCCAAGGCGAACAGCAGCTTTTCCGTCACTTTTGGTGTGTAATCGAGGGTGATATCGGCAAGACAAGGGAAGGATTTCATTACAAGGAGCGCCGTTTCAGGAGTAAGGTTTGCCTCGTAGAGGTGGAGTTTTTTCAGGCGGGGACATGGGGTTGCTGCAGACACAAGATTTTTAAAAAAGCCATCGGGGAGGAGGTCACATCTATCGATAATAAGTGATTCTAGCTGGTGGAATTGGCTGATGACACCACCGAATCTGGTAATCCGATCGTAGTTAATGATGTGGATATGAGTAAGCGGGCAGTCCAGTAGGTATCGTAAGTCGATGTAGTATTTGGAGCTTGGTCTTTCAAGGGTAATGGAGCTCAGTGAGCGGCAGTGTTTCCCGATCCCTCTTAATAGATTAAAAGGTATGTCAAAAAGATGGATACTTTTGAGCCGAGGACATAGCTGCCAAATGCAATCCACTTCATCGTCGTCTATTTCTAGCCCAAGCAAGCGGAGATGTTCCAGGAAGGGTGCGTGGCTGAGGAGTAACATGCCCTTGATCACCGAATCTTCATCAAGGAGGTCAAGTTTGCGAATGTAGTGGCCGAGAGGGGATGATCGAAAAGCATTGGTTTGTTGGTACTGCCGAGTCGTAAGAAGACATTGTGTCAATTTTTCGCAGGTGACAAAGCCGGGATCCCATGGTACATCGGGCGATTCACGACGAGGTATACAGGGAAAAATTTTAGCTTCCCAAAGATAGTCAACGTCATTATAGCACATTGGTGCCTCCCATAGTCTAGGAATCGTCGCGGCGTAGAATCGTTTGTTGATGAGTGCACATTGGTACAGATCGGTTTGGCGTACAAGATGGCTTGTTATCGACAAGATTATTTCAAAAGGAAGATCTTTGGAGGCGCTGGTCATTGTCAAACAGAAAGGGATCTAAGGGAAGAAAACGTCGTGCGTTCACTTTTCACCTCGAACCTTCATTGTCCCCATTTCCAAACTATTCAAACACCGCTTTAAATGTCCGTCCCCTGTTTTGAAGCCCAGTTGAGTGGGCGGGCGGCCTGACAAGTTGCCCTGTTTTTCAAAAACGAGATGGACAACCCGCCTTCAAACCCCACATGGAACAAGATGAAATGTATATCTGTCGAAAGATACTAAACTCGAAGTACATCTGTGTTGCATGTGTCTGTGAGCCGTACACCAAGAGACAAATCGGCAACTGATTCCAGTAACCCCCAAGAGGGCATTTCATCCATCAAATCTCAACCTCTTTGACGCCATTCGGTAGATATTAAGCACACCTTTCTTCATGCAAAATTTCAAGTTGTGTCTATTATGCCTTTGTGGGAGGAAATCCTTGTCCAACAAAAAGTGGTACTTTTCATGAGGGATGATCCATCTATTTTTTCCAAAAAGGGACGCACTGAAGATTCGGATGCATTTGATATTATAAACAGGAGGATGTCAGGAACGATGATGGTTGTGAAGACAGCGCTCAAAAGTTGAAGTAACCATGTTGAAATAGTGAGAGATGCGCCCATTCATGCACTTGAGTCGGAGTGAAATCCTTATCAAATACAAAGCAAACCTGAGCAACAGCAGCAGAATCTCCGTTCGTTCGCTCATTTTTAGCCCTATAAATGGAAATGGTAGTCATGGAAATGATAGTCATGGAGATGGTTTCAAGTAGATTTTTTGAGCGATTGGACAATGGTCAAGCTATATGAGAAGGGGGGGGGAGACTTCGAAGGTTTGTACGGGACTTGGAATGACTAATCTAGTGTCATGACCAAGAGAGGGAATGAAGGAGAGCTGAAGAGCGGCGCAAAAAGTGGCAGTGGCAGTGGGCTGAGGAGTAGTGATGTTTACAAGTGCAATGGCCAGAGAATCTACTATCGTGCAAGACAGCTATAATAGACCCAAACCTTAAAAGTCTCAATTTTGAATCCTTTTTAATCGACGCCCAACACGCAAAAATAATGCAATCCCGACCCTGTAAATGCCTTTTGAAACCCCGTCATGCCTTTTGATGCGATATAACTTTACAACGACTGCTTAATATGCAAATTGGCTCCGTATGTCTTTAGCCATTGCTACTTCCCAAAGGTATAATGCTGAGTTACTCTCATTCGTTTAAAATAAATTCATATGAAACGCCGTTATGGCATGACTTGATGAAAAAAATTCGTTTCAAACTGCGACCTGTCTCTCTCAGGCACTGTGAAGACCACCCGACCGTAGCGAAGAGAGCGGGAGGAGAGCACCAGTTCTATAGCTCTCCCTTTAGTGTCGTTCCATAGCTCTCCCTTTGCCATCGTTAGGCATGTCAGGGCTAAACCAGCATGGCAATGAGGCTTCGGTTTTCTACCAAAAAACATGGTTGTGAGCTTTTTGAAAGTTCCATCGTAAGCACAGGGCGGTGGTCAGTGTGCTGGCGTGTTTTTTGAAATGTCAATGGGGATTCGTTAAAAAAAAGAGTTTGCCATCAGTAGTCATGTCAGGGCTAAACCAGCATGGCAATGAGGCTTCGGTTTTTTACCAAAAAACATGGCTGCGAGCTGTTTGAAAGTTCCATCGTAAGCACAGGGCGGTGGTCAATGTACTGGTGTGTTTTTTGAAATGTCAATGGGGATTCGTTAAAAAAAAAGAGTTTGCCATCATTAGTCATGTCAGGACCAAACCAGCATGGCATTGAGGCTTCGGGTTTTTACCCAAAAAACATGGCTATGAGCTTTTTGAAGGAACCACCGTAAGCACAGAGCAGTGGTCAATGTGGTGGCGTGTTTTTTGAAATGTCGATGGGGATTCGTTAAAAAAAGAGTTTGCCATCGTTAGTCATGTCAGGGCTAAACCAGCATGGCAATGAGGCTTCGGTTTTCTACCAAAAAACATGGCTGTGAGCTTTTTAAAAGCACCACCGTAAGCGCAGGGCGGTGGTCAGTGTGGTGGTATGTTTTTTGAAATGTCAATGGGGATTCGCTAAAAAAAAGAGTTTGCCATCGTCAGTCATTTCAGGGCTCAACCAGCATGATTGGAGTAGGCAATTTACCCGGGAAACCCCGACTCTTGGTATCAATCTATAGCTAATGAACACCTCTGAAATTATGTTATATATGATGGTGGGTTGTCTATCCCGTTCACAGGAAAAAACGAGTCCAAGAAAAATGGGACTTTTTACATATGGCGGGATTTGAAAAGTTTGAAAATTTGAGCTTTTTGAAAACTGATCGGTTTTGAACCCTCAATTTTTTGTAAAGAGTAGCTCATTTCTCAGAACCGAGATAGCCAACCTACCGTTAAATTTTACAGGCAGCACAATGCAATGCATATCTATCGACTGATACCCAGAAACATGCATTTATATGTTGTATGAGTCCGTGCACAAACAAATCACTATTAACGCAGAGCTGGCGAAAACAAAAGTTCTTCCAGTCCTTACAGGCACCCTTCTTGGTCCCACCCACCGCTTTTTACGGTTGAATTGCACCCAGTAACAGACGCTTCTGCATAAAACCTGCTACACACAGCCCATCATCCAGCCTATAGCTGTCTTGCACCATATGCAATTTTAGGTGGTGCCTGTTTTAAATCCCCGCCATTGCGATGGCATAAGCGGCCCAACCCCCTGAATGCAAGCGTTTACTGTGGTCAATGCAATCAATTTAAACCTGTCACCATCATTCATCCTAGAGTAATCAGCGTAAAAAAAAAACGGAAGTGGGCAAATCGGTATCTTTATTATTTCAAGTGCCCCAACTATTTATACTATTAAATGAACTTTTGAAAACGCCTCCCCCGGGGGCGCAAGCTCTGCGTTTGTAGGCAAAGGTTGGATGATGAGTTGTGTGCTATAGGTTGGATGATGGGTTGTGTGTAAC
>LT554202.1:0-10031 GCA_900079185.1 Absidia glauca
ACTCAAGCGTAAAGGCGAAGGGTGATGGCCTGTGCTTGTTACCGCCATGGGCTCCACATTTCAGAGTGGTCGAATCTCAATTCTAATGGGATGTGCATCCTCGTACGGATTTTCTGAGAAGACGGTTAAAGTTTCGAGGCAGGTCATTCAGTGGGTTAATGACCGTTCCTCATCACAGACCCTCACCTTTCCCCCGCTTGAGTAGAGCCATGGCCTCCACATTTCAAAGAGGTTGAAACTCAATTCTAATGGGATGGGCATCCTCGTACGGCTTTTCTGAGAAGACGGTTAAAGTTTCGAGGCAGGTCATTCACCAGGCTAATGACCGTTCCTCATCACAGACCCTCACCTTTCCCCCGCTTGAGTAGAGCCATGGCTTCCACATTTCAAAGAGGTTGAATCTCAATTCTAATGGGATGGGCATCCTCGTACGGCTTTTCTGAGAAGACGGTTAAAGTTTCAGGACAGGTCATTCACCAGGCTGATGACCGTTCCCCGGCTCCGTCTAAAACTGAGCTCCCTCCGGTCGTTTTGAGGGTAAAATGAGTGGTCTAGGTGCATTTCCGGGCGAGATATGTTGGATTGAAGTTTGGATAGATCTGTGGGCTCTGGAGCGATCTGTCGGAGGTTGAAGATGATATGAGGGGTACAAGGGGATAGTGATGAGGTGGTGTAGGGTGTGTTCTGTAGTGATTGAAGTTGGGGTAAGGATTGATATGGGGTGGGGATTCTAGCAGGGTACATAGGGTAGGATTATAGGGTAGGTCCGCAACATACATACTGTAATGGCGTTTTTATTAAAAGATACAAGTGTTGGGCAATAGGAAAGTGCTACACAGTAAATAGTGTGGCACTATATATATTTTATATAGGCTATCTATCTATACTTAAACAAACATATAGGTAGACTAATGAAGGGGCGGGACTATGTGAGAGGGTATCGTATCTAGTAGGTGACTAAACTAAGGGGCGATAGGTGTAGAAGAAGGCTCAGGTAGGGTAGGCGATTCGTCAGGGTCATCATCACGCCAAGTCGACAACTTTCCCCGCTTCAGCCGTTTGATGGCCTTGTTGATATTTTCGATATGCATTTCCAAAGGTAAGGCGTCAGCGACAAGGATAGGGGCGACGACCTGGGTGCGCAATTCTTCGAGATCCATCTGTACAGCCTCCATTCTGTCGAGTAAGATCATCAGTCGCTGTGATGATTTGACACGCTCCACATCGTATTCTTTGAGCAATGCGAGGTTTTGGTGTACGAGTGGCCGTTGCATCCCTTTGCCGTTGACCATGTTGATGAGATCAGCGAGAACGTCCGGTTCTTGGGATCGTTGGTGGGATTTCTCTTGGACGGTGATTTCGTGGATGGCGTAGAGGTCGCTTTCGAGTGTGTGGAGTGAGGATTGGGCTATTTCGATGGCAAGGATCAGTCGCCGGGTCTCCTTTTCTGTATCAAAAATCAGAAGGATGTTAGTGCACGGTCCTACTCTACTGCTCTGATGGTGTTACCTATCAGTTCCATGGAAGACTCGTAGATTGCACGTAATTCCTGCCTGCTGGTGATTCCATCTTCAACATCCGAGAGTTTCCTAAGCGTCACTGTGTTGTAAGTGATCAAGTTATCAATCACGCCTTTGCTCTGTGCTTGCATGCTCTAAATCAGAAATCAAAAGTCCGAATCAATCTCCTTTTGTCAATGGATGGAATTCCCCTTACCTGTATGTCCCTTCCAAATGCCCTGGAATGCACCAAATAGTCCGATAGCTTTGTCGTCAATATATCCCTGTAAGCCAGCTGAGAATACTTGATCATCAGTTGCAAGTCCCGCGTTGCTAGTTCTACTTCTTTGAGCGATAGTGGCGATAATTGTGTGGTTGCAGTGGAATCATAAAGGAGGCTATTGCCGTTCGAAGTGCCAAACGTCAGTCTCCTCGTCGGGTCGTGTTGCATCATGGTATCGTAAAGCTTTTGTTGTACAGAGACTAGTTGAGAAAAGTCAGGCACAGGGTCGTTCCAATGAGCACACATGGGAACAAAAGACAAGAAGGGAGAAGGGATCATTGGACACGCCAGGTTGAGCGCATATGAAGCACCATAGTTTGCCAGTGACTTGAGGATAAAAAGGGCTACGCAAAAAGAGAGGATCGGTTTGACAATCACCAAGCCCTTGATAACGACATCTAGAGCAAAAAGAGTGTGATTAGCAGAAGGGGGATTCGATTCGTCGGATAAGAAAGTTTACCAAAAAGAAAGCCAAATACCGTTGCGAACCAATGTGGTAGCGACGCTAATGTTGATGGAATGGTAGTGTATGTAACCTCTTCTACTGGTGGTAATTGGCGTGCTGTCTGGTATCTGTTCTTGCGAGACATTGGGTGTGAATAAAAAGCAAAAGGGAGCAAAAAAGAAAAATACCGACTAAATAGTCATCAGTATTGAAACCCCGACAGCCGCACTCGACTTGCCTTGTTCGACATGCCTGAAACGCTACATGTTTCATGTTGATTGACCAAGTGGCACTCCACAATGGAACGAAAGAGAACAAGTGGCCATATCAAAATAATACTAATGCAACTCAAAAGAAAGCACAGGTGATTGTATCGAATGGTGTATTAAAGGGCACCCATCACTTGTCCCTTCTTGTCAAACAAGAGGCTTCGTACTTTTCGTACCTTACGACCTTCACTTGATAGTCCCCAGTCATCAATAGTACATTTTGAGATGTAAACCGATGAAGGAACCGGGTCTCTTCGTTCTATATAGCGTACCTTCATCCTCCACAAAAAAAGACCCATCCCGTGGCGGCGGGGTTTCGAAAGACTAAATTGCTGACGAGCATAATTCGAATTTTCACATGGATTCCGTCTCTCTTCCACTTATACCCCGCAATTGAACTTTTCGACTTTTTTCGCTTCTCTTTTTGTTTAAACCTCAATCCTTATCATGTCCTTCAAACAAGTCTTCATTGTCGCTGCGAAAAGGTAAGTGCTGGAGCAAAGCTTGCAGTCCTTTCCATGTACTAACACTGGTCATGATATAGAACTCCCTTCGGTACCTTTGGTGGGAAGTTCAAGGATATCTCAGGTACACTACAGCTGTGGGTTTCGTATTCCCTTCATGCCATGACTAATACCCTTTGTTTGATTCTCTAGCTTCTGAACTCGGAGGTCTTGCTTCCAAAGCCGCCTTGGCACAACTCCCTAAAGAAGTCCAAGTCGATTCCGTGATTATGGGTAATGTCACCCACACCGATGTTGCTGGTCCTTATGTGGCTCGTCATATTGGTCATCGTGCCGGTCTCCCTGTCTCTGTGCCTGCCTTGACTGTCAACCGTCTCTGTGGCTCTGGGCTTCAAAGTGTCGTCAACGGTGCCCACGAAATCATCTGTGGTGATGCCGAAGTAGTATTGGCTGGCGGTGCTGAAAACATGTCGCTGTCTCCCTTTGTGCTGTCTGGCAAGTCTCGATGGGGAAACAAGCTCGGCGTGGACCTCCAACTTCAAGATTCTCTATGGGCAACTTTGACCGACCAATACCCTACCCCTACTCCTATGGGTGTTACTGCTGAAAACCTCGCTGAAAAGTATCAACTGACCAAGGATGAATGCGACGCTTTTGCTTTGACCAGTCAAAACCGGTATGAACAGGCTGCTAATGCTGGCGTATTCGATGCTGAAATCGTGGGTGTGGATGTCAAGGGGCGAAAGGGTGTGGAACATGTCACTAAGGATGAACATCCTCGTCTGGGGCTCACTCTGGATCAAGTCACCAAGATGAAGGCGGTATTCAGGAAGGGTGGCGTCACTTCGGCTGCGAATGCTTCAGGAATCAACGATGGTGCCGCTGCGTTGGTGTTGGCTTCAGAAGATGCTGTCAACAAGTATGGTTTGTCTCCTTTGGCTCGGGTGGTTAGCTGGCAAGCCTCCGCTGTCGAGCCAACTTTGATGGGTCTCGGTCCTGTTCCTGCCATCCAAGGTGCTCTCCGTCGTGCCAACTTGTCTTTGGATCAGATGGATTTGGTAGAAGTGAACGAAGCCTTCGCTGCTCAGTACTTGGCTGTCGAAAAGGAATTGGGCTTGGTGCGTGAAAAGACGAATGTGAACGGTGGCGCTATTGCTTTGGGTCATCCTCTCGGTGCTTCTGGTGCTCGTATCTTGGCTCATCTCAGCCATGCTCTTCAACGCACACAAGAAAAGTATGCTGTTGGCTCCGCTTGTATTGGTGGAGGACAGGTAAGTTAAAAGAACCAGGAGATAGTGGAGTGGATCAGGGTGGGTACTAATGATCCTTTTACTTTTACGTAGGGTGTTGCCGTCATCTTGGAACGTGTATAGACTATAGACATCTCTTTTGTAACTTGAATCCTCCTAATAAAACCATCCTACCCCATCACAGTGTCTTTTTTTGATATCCAGGCAGCTTTGATCAGAGCGGAGTTCGAATAGACTAGCTTGATTTGGCAGTAAAGTCAGGTTCAGCCTCTAATTTAAAACTTTAACTGAGCCTGACTTTCTTTTCCCCTTTCTTCTCTTTTATTTGGTCCATCTTCTCAAAAGCCATTACACACAACTCCCTTGTAATAGAAAGAGGTCAACATGGATAAGCTATTCAAGAAAAGCTTCTTTAACGATTCCCCTCGTCGTCCTGCGCAATCGGAAAAGGCTGGCTCTACTCCCCTTCAAGCTCCTACTGGTCCTCGTCCATCATCCAATCCCAAGCAGACCGCGACGGCAAATACCAAGCAGCAATCCAAAGGGTCCCCTCCACTTGATCGCGAATCTCCTCCTTCTCAAGCCAAAATGAAGACACCAACACCATCTATTCACAACAAAGCAACACCTCCCATTCCAACCGGGCAACAGCAGCAACCCACGCCTCAAGCTCCTTCTCCTCAATATCAGCCATCTCCTTACCAACAGCACTCATATCAGCAAACACAGTCAAGGGAGCACTCTGCAGAACACAGCAGCTCGTCTATAGGAAGCAACCGCAACTCTATCATATCTCTAGACAATTCCTCGGACGATAGACAACCCACTTCTGCCAACTCTCGCCCTCCCGTCCCCAAGCACGACTCCAATCTATCACAAACCAATCTGGCAGCACCAAGCACTAATGGCACCAGCGGCACCAACGGTACTAGCAGCAGCAAACCCAAGGAAAAGGTGGGCAAAAAGTGGGAAATCCTCGCTAGTCAAGTCAACACATTGAACGAATCGAAAAACAAGCTGGAACAACAACTGGTGGGTCTTCGCCGGGAGAAGGATCAACAATGTATGGATCTTCAACGGCAATGCGACGAACTTCAACGGATGTTACGCTTTAAAGAGGACGAATACACCAAAATGCAGAACAACTTCCATAAACATGTGCGATCGATCCGGGCAACAGACGACGATCTCTCTACGATTCATGCAAAACTCACCATGCTCCAAGCCAAGGCCAGTCAGCTTCCCATGGCATTGCGTGGCTCATATAAAGAAGGACAATGGACAGAGGTGTTGGCGTACTTTGGAAACCGATGGCCGGCACTTAAAGCGACACTGGATCGATTGGTACAACATGATGCTACGACAGGGACATTATTGACGACGACCACCACCACCACCACCACCAGCGAGGCAACAACAACCTATGAAACAAAACTGGATTATCCTTTGGTATGCCTCTTGGTCGAGAAAATGGTGATGGAGACCCTCATTGCCCACATCTTTGACTCACCCGTACATCTTGGCTTATCCGTCAACCACCATTACCAAGCCCTATCAACCTTTATGCAGCACCATGAAGCCAACGACTGGTCCAACAAACTACGACAACAACTCTGCAAACTCGCCGTCCATGCAAATCAGGAGCACCAAGAGGGGATTGCCGAAGCCAAATCTCAAGTCGTCCACTCACTCAAGGCTGAACTCGATAGGATCTACCAGATTGCCCCTGAAAAGCTCTTGCCCAAGATAACCAAGTTGGTCGATCTCGCTGCCGAAACAAGTTTGGCTATGCACGGTCAAGACAATCCTGTTTTGTTTGGCACAGATTTGGTGGAAGGCGAGACGATGTATAACCCAAGATTGATGAATTTGCAATTTGGATCCACTCTAGTGTCGCCTGTCGGTAGCAGTAACAAGACCTCTGGGCAGTCTCCTCGACTTGACGATAATCAGCAACAGGTGGATACCAAGGATCAAGACGATGACAACGACGACGACGATGATGATGACGACGAAGATGGAAGCCATGCATTTATAGAGGCGCCCACATCACCTTTGCCTACACCTTCTCTTATTCTACGTGTGGTTGTATCTCCGGTAGTCTATGCTGGCGATGAAAATGGAATCTCGACTCCTCTTTTACCGGCTAGGGTTATTTGCTTTTAGATGTTAGGTACTTTACTTTATAGTTGATCTTCTGTTTGTACTTTATATGCCTCCCCTCCCCCCAACTTATGTTATGCCGTTTAATAAACTACCTTTTACCCTAACGTTTTTTCATCGGATCGATAATCATGTCGACATCCCCGAATCGGTCTATATTTTCCCTGTCCCTCAAATCCCTGCCTGTCAAATAATCAAACTCCGGTTTTGGCTATTGTACAAGAATCGCTTTTTGCCGTCAATTCTTTTCTGTGCCTCTTCTTTGCTTCTTCATCACTTCTTTTCTTCTCTCCATCGGCATTTAGCAACACACCAAGCCCTCGAACGACAAACATAGGGTAGGTCTCTCCTTCTCACCGTCTTGTCACCATTGTCTTCCCCTTCTAACGTTTGCTTTTTGCATCATTGCACCTTTTTTCTTAGATGATCGAATGGGATGCCAACGGATATAGGCTCTCTGGCAGCAGGACTGGATGGACTTGTAGTTAGATTAGGGATTGGACGCAAGGATTACGAAAAACATTGGGTGATCAGCTCTCCCTGTCGTCATTCCGGAGCTCATTACTCTAGATTAGCTACTTCATGGCAAGTCCTACATTTAGCTTTACTATAGTCTCATACAATCAATAAAACCAATATGAAAAACCATCGTTGTGAGTCTACTCTTTTTTTATACGTTCCAGTCTCCTTAGAAATGCTGATATGCACCAGTCTTGACCTACGCACACAAGAGCTTGAAATGGGCGGGGTGTGAAATAAAATGGATGGGCGTCTTGACACATTTTGACTTTTTTGGAAACTTTACGAACTCAAGTTGTAACGGGTTACCCTGTTTTCCAAAACCGAGCTGGATAACCCATCTTCTTTTTTTACATGAAGCAAGATGTGGGGCTTATCTAGCAAATGATGTTAAAATTGAAGTATACCTGTGTTGTATACTTCTCTGAGCACTACACTTAGCCCCAAAAGAGCGACTATAGCCCTCAAAGTTGGTAATTTATCAACATAAGCCCAATTTCCTTGGTATCATCCGGTAGATAAGAAGAATTCCTTTCTTCATGTAAAATTTGAGATGAGGTTTGTTATCTCTTTTAGGAGAAAATGCAGTCTAGTAAAAAGTGACACTTTTCATGGGTGTTGGTCCATCCTTTTTTCAAAAAAAGTGAATTTTGAAAATTCGGTAGCTTTTTGGTTTTCTGAACTGGATGATGCCAGGAACACATGGTATTCGTGTAGATAGAGCTCCAAAGGCAAGGTAGTCAAGACACAAGTGAGGTTCATACACCGGACACAGAGTGGAATCCCCACTGTACACAAAATCCAAGTCAAGTCAAAGCAACAACAGCGAAATCTTGGTCCCTTCGCTCAAGTTGGGCCCTAGGAATCGAAACGGTAGCTATGGAGAAAGTTTCAAGTAGATTTTATTGATGGGTTGAAATTATGCTTAAGCTGTATGGGGGGGGTGGAGATATGTATACGACTTGGAATGACTAGCCTAGTGTAATGAGCTAGGGAATGAAGGAGGGGGGTGCTGACCAGAGGCGTAAAAAGTGTCGGTGGTAGTGTGAAAATCGGTGAGGCTTCAAATCACCCGAGTAGCAAGTCCTAACCTTTCTTTATGATGATCTAACAGCGTTGTCAAAATGTAGATGGATGAAGGTTATGATATAATACATGAGTGAATGCTTTTATTATACAGCAAAATCTAAATCTAATTTAACAATCTATGACTATAACGACAACAGTTGACGATCATAAACCTTGACCAATCGTTCGTCCGGCTGTGTGTCCAGTCCAAAGAAGGGTTCGATGGCGGTCTTCGTGGTGGCGTTGAAGAGGTCTTGGATCACCGATTGTAACCTCTTTCCTGTTTGTTTAAAGTCGGGGAACTGAAGAAAGAGAAGGAAGGATGTTAATACATGACAACTATGGAGTAGATACGAGGGACTTACAGCGTTAGTTTCCAAAAAGTACACATTCAGATCCTGATCGATCATGAAATCCACGCCAAAGAGTTCAAACGCATTGGGCAAAGCTTGGAAGGTGGTCATTTCACTAGCACAGGCATCAAACACATCCTTGAGTACGGCTTGCATCTTTTCAAAGACATTTTCCAGATCTTGTTTCGCCACACCACACTGGTCGAGTTCCCAGAATAAACGCACCGAGTCCTGTTCATCAAAGTCGTCGTGATCGGTTTGGATACAAGTGTTGGTGAGATGGATCAAGGTGTCAGAGAGGTTGTCGAGGGTATAGTCCTTCATAGCAAACAGCGCCAGCATGTCTCGGTACAAGTAGACTTGGATGTTGTTCACGGCCAAGACATAGGCCCGTACATGGAATTTGCGTTGGTTGACAAGGAGAGGGCGGTCGATGTAGCGTTGGATCACCCATTCGCGGACTTGGGTCACATCTTCTTGATCAGAGTCGAAATCGTCGTCATCATCTTCTTCTTCAGAGTCGGAATCCGTGGTGAATATCCCCCGCAATTGGTCCAAAGAATCAAACACCTGGATGCCGGCCGCCTTGTTCGCCAAGCTGGGTTTGATGATAAACAAATGTCGCTGGGTCGTGGTTGCTTCTTCGTTCGCCAAAAGATCCCGCTCCACTTCAAAGACTTCATTCATTGCTTCTTCAAAGTAATCCACATGATCCAGTTCGAATTGCCAGGTTTCAGGGATGGCTTGGCGGAGCACGCTGTCGGGATGCTTTGAGAGATACTTGGCCACATTGTATGCAAACTGAGACTTGCGGATCAGACCTTTTCGGATACAGTACGCATTGGCCATCGTCTGGGTGCTGGCTTGGTGCATGTGATTCCAATCGATCAGTTCGTATTCGAGCCACTGGACATGGATAAAGGGGTTGGTGTGTTCACGATCGGCTTCATCCTCTTCAACATTGGTCGAGACAGTCAGGTTCAAGTCACTAGACTCCAGCGCTCGCACCACACATTGCTGCGTATAGGGTTCATCGAGATGTACAAGGGCTCGTAGATTCGTCGTCATGGGTGGTGGAAGGTGCAAATACAGGATGGTAAGAGAAGAAAGAGCGAAGGAAAAGATTTTTCTTTCTACTCTGAAGAAATAGGACTTTTTTAAAAATCCACAAATGTTTCAAACGCCGACAGGGCAAGAAAGGCGTAGTTCGATGCATTCGTTGATTGGGGCGGGATGTGAATAACTTTTAACGCCGCCATTCAAGCATGACAGTTGTACCGTACTGTACTGTACGATAGATCTCATGGCTCCCACTTTCCGATCCCTATTTTTCGACGTCGGGTCAAGTTTCACGGACTGCAAGGAAAAGAGATCTGCCGTCCACCTGACATGCATTGACAACATTGATAGATCCGGTACCTCAATGCTCACCGATAGCAAGGGTTTGATTCTGATCCATCTCAAAAAGGGGGAAGGAAAAGATATCTATCGTCCACCTGACTTGCAATGGCGACATTGATAGATCCGGTACCTCAATACTCACCAATAGCAAGGGCTTGAGAAGAAAAAGAGCCATCCACCCGACATGCATTGACAACATTGATAGATCCGGTACCTCAATGCTCACCAATAGCAAGGGTTTGATTCTGATCCATCTCATAAAAAAGGAGAAGAAAAAAAGCCATCACCTGACAGGCATTGACGACATTGATAAACAC
>LT554202.1:62179-73406 GCA_900079185.1 Absidia glauca
CAGCGCGAGAATGAAAACTATGCTGCTGCCGTCAAAGAGCTAGGTAAGACAGAGCGTTTCTGGAAGGGAAATGGCACATGATGAGAAGCTAGAGACTAACCAACCAATGCACGAATGCCTTTTTTAGAGCTAGCGCAGAAACGGATTGCGGAAACCCTTCGAACAATAGCAGACGAACAAAGCCACCATCAGCAATACCAACATCAGATCACAGTATCATCAACACCTGCTATCCCATAAAAGAAAGTTTGATTGGAAAAGGTTGCTTGCCCATTTAGAGTTGGCCTTCTTCGGTATAGATATCCCCATTTTACTTAGTCTCTTCTTTATTTACTCTTCAAATGAAATAAACCATTGCCTTCATACTTTACATTTATGTCATAGTGAATGGACGGCTGCATGCATAAGCAATTTCAAACCCCGCCAATCTTGGTTTACAAAAAGGTGGCCTTTTTTTTTCTTTTTGTTCCTTCCTCTTTCTTCCCTCTTCTCCTAACTTATTTTCTTTTCTCGCACATTCCATTCATATTGTCTACTCTTTGACACTTCAATGGATATCCCTTCTTACACTGAAAGAGGTGAAGCCGATTCCATTCCCAACCTTCATCCGTCTCAACGATCCCCAAGTCATTACACCAATACCAATACCAATACCAATGCTGCTGCCACTGAAGACAATGTCACCACAACTATTCTCGGTACACCCACTTCTACTTCCTCCTTCTCAGATAGAATAGGCTCTTTTGTGGGCTCCTGCTCTCGGACTTCGCTTATGTATATGGCTGAAAACGTTACTGTCTCGAACCCAACTGGCAATTACAAATTGGTAAGAAGAAGCTTAACAAGCTATAACAATGATTATTCTTCTTCTTTCTTAGAAGTGTGACACTAACTTACTAACTAAACTTCTTTCAATAATATGGCTTGGATGGTTACTATGGTGACTATGTTAGGATGACAATATAGACGATGATCGATCCATAGTGTCAAGCTACAGCTCGTCGTAAGTAGAGGTGGTGTCCATGATTCACACTATAGTTTGTATGATGTGCGAATAAGGAGGGGCGAAGGAGGGGATGGAACGGAGATTGAATGAATCAGCTTTATTACCTTATAGATCACGGCGGAATTCTATGGGAACCTTACACGACGAACGGACTTCTTTACTTGGAGGTTACCCACAATTAGATAAGGTTTATTCAGGTCATAGTCATATCTCCACAATAGCTGACACCTACCAAGATCCTCCCAACCATCGAAACCATCATCATCGTCAACAAGAACAACAACATCTTAAATCCAACTTTCTTCAGTCTGTCTTCAACTCCATCAACATCTTATCCGGTGTGGGAATTTTAGCTCTACCTCTTGGATTCAAGGTAAGCCAAAGAAGGTTATTCCAGTAATCGTTATCTTTTTCAGCCTCCTATTCAAACACAAACTTTGATTTCTATAGTATGCTGGTTGGACCTTGGGATTGCTTACTTTTGCCTTTTGCTTGGGCCTGACGAACTACACCGCCAAACTCTTAGGAAGGTGCCTTCAAGCATACCCAGACTCTCATACCTATGGCGATATGGCTTACAATGCTTTTGGTAACCATGGCCGGATCGTCGTGTCTGCTTTGTTCTTAACAGAGCTGATCACTTGCAGGTAAACTCAAATAAACAAAACTCGATACAGAGCAAGGTTAAGGTTCTGACCGATCTGTTCTCTCTTGTAGTGTTGCTCTGGTGGTACTACTCAGCGATGGCTTGGACTCTCTATTCCCCGGTAGTCATCCTCTTCTGATGCGTATGGCTTCCTTTGTCATCCTGACCCCCATGCTCTTCATCCCTGTCCGCCATCTCTCTTACACCAGCTTGATCGGCATAATGAGTGCTTTCTGCATCATTATCGTCATAGTCGCAGATGGCCTTACAAAAGCAACTACTCCTGGGTCCTTGATCGAATCAGCGGTACGCAATTACAACAGGGTCACATGAGCTCTAGATTTACTCACGCTCTCTTTACTCCATTGTAGGACACAACATGGTGGCCGGAGGACTGGATGGCTTTTCCAAGAAGTACGGGTCTGATCATGGCTGGTTTCTGTGGTCATGCTTGCCTTGCCACAATCTATCGTGATATGCAGCACCCCAAGCAATACAACAAGATGGTGGATTGGACCTACATCATTTCAGCACTGATCTATCTGACTGTGGCTGTGGCTGGATACCGGATGTTTGGGTCAGAAACAATGCAAGAGGTAACAATGCTTGGGTGTAAAAGTCCCTTTTGTCTGGTACTAAAGATTTCATCCTTGCGATAGATCACTCAAAACTTGGTCCTGGTACCTGAATACAATCAAATGTTGAATCGGATGGCTGTTTGGCTGATTGCCCTGAATCCAATTGCAAAGTATGGCCTCACCTTGAACCCCGTCAATCTTAGCTGGGAGCTTGCCCTGATCCGACAACCATCCATAGAAGCATGGTGTAGTAAACAACCCTGGAGAGGTCAAGCCATCCGTGTTATTGGCAAGGTCCTGGTCAGTGCTTTGGTGGTCATGCTGGCTTACTGCATCCCTGAATTCGATCGAATCATGTCCCTTTTAGGAGCCTGCTTCTCTTTTATCATCTCTGGCATGTTCCCTATCCTCTGTTACATCAAGCTATTCGGACCATCCTTGCTACTTGGTGAAAAACTGGTTTTATGGCTCTTGTTCTTTGTCTGCTTTGTGATGGCGTTTATAGGTACGCTCTGGAGCTTTATATAAGCTTCTTCTTAAGATAGATTAGTTAGTCATCATTGTTAGTTTCCTATTTGTTATCTATTACCAACACACTCTAATAAAGTCACGTATACATTACTTCTATTCCACTACACATTGTATAAACCCACCCATCATCAGGTACAACACATTTATTGACTACAACAAAATACAACAAACATACATACTACAGTAATGACTAGTGTATCCACTGATTAAATTCATCCATCAAGTCCTGGTGATTCGATGCAGGGGTGATATAGCTATCAAGTGATGTTGGCGCCGGGTATTGATTAGTCGTTGTCATGGGTACGTTGGTATATGGATCGGAAAGCAATGCTGGTGATAATGACGACGACGACGACGAGGATGTCGATGATGCTTCAGGGACGGATGTTAATTGGTCTATTGGCGCATTTGACGCTGTTGTCGATGATTCCCTCCTATGATCTTCGCTAGTGTGCCCTAAAGACGGCTGCTGCTGTTGCTGCTGTTCCAAAAGTTGTAGTTGTTGTACTTCATGGAGCTTATCATAGAGCGTTGATTGGAATCGTTCGCGAAAGAGAGGTGATGCTGTCATTAGCAGGTTGTCCATTGTTTCAAAGACTTGTCTATCAACGCATGATTGTACTTGTTCCGAGGCCGCTAGTGTCATTGGATCGTCCGATAAAGGGGAAGAGGAAGCAATCTATCAAAAAACCATTAGCATTGCTAAACTCATCAAGAGATACTGGCTATAGTAGAATTACCTTGTAACCTTGATCAGATACTTCAATGACCACCATAACACCTTCCAATAAGGTCAAATCCAAACGACCGATCCCTAGCACTTCATCTTTAACAAAGACTGCCGCTGATCCAGGCACTATTCCATAATCGTAGTCTGTGGTGATAGAGTTCAGTTCTTCGGTGAGTGAGTGGAAACGCATTGATGATGTATAGACGGATGCGTGTTGTGTCGATTACGAGTATATAAGTTTCAGGGGTGTAATGTATTAGTTGAGGAGATAAAATGGTCAAGCAATGGATAAGGGTTCGGGAGAAAGTGAAAGAAGTGCGAAAAAAAAAGCGGAGGGCCATCTTAAGGAAAAATGAAATCTTGTGTGACGATGGAAAAATTTCTCCACCCCAAAAGCATTTTCCAAACCATCCCCGCAAAAAGGATGGCATCAGCCCGAGGAGCCGATAGGCCAATATCTTTATACGTATCCCTGGTTTGGCATTCATATACCAATCATCGAAGAAAGAGATCGATGATTGAAGAGAATGTCGACCCTGCCTTGGCACTTTTCTCTCCTCACGTCCTTGCTATACCTTTTCTGGAAAGAATCGTCATTAGCGTCGGTCATTCATCTCTCAATTGACTAATAGACCATGACAAAGTATATAATCGACAGCTAGAACAAGATTCATGACGGTTGTGGTATAGTAGGGCCATTTTTGCATCACTACATCAATGATCCTGTAAAGCCACAATACCCCTTTGTTTAAACTCCGATGAAGATCATTACCCCTGATCATATTTGGAGAATTCTCCGCGCAGAGGCAACGCCCAGGGGCAAATTGGAAACACGGTGTTTGAATAGGATTGCGCAGTGGCAGAGTAAGTGTTAGGGTCAAGATAGCAAGCCGAAGTCTGCATGAAACAATGAAGTTATGGTTTATAAAAGAGTTGCTTATTTCTGAGAATCGACATGGACAACCCACCGTCAAATTTCACAGGCACCACGATAAAGTGCATATCTATCGACTGGTACCCTTAAACAAGTACTTTTACGTTGTGTGCGGCCGTGAACGCCGCGAGAAGCCCCCCCCCAAAAGCGACCAAATGGAGTGGTATCAAAAATGGCAAGCCATCCAAGGAAATCAGGCTTTCCTGGTATCCGTCGATAGATAAAAAGCACTTCTGAGTCTGTGTCAATTTGGAAGTTGGGTTGTACATCCCGTTCACAAGAAAAACGAGCTCCAAAAAAAGTAAATTTTTTTCAAGGTCTGTCCTTTTTTCAAACTAAACTCCATCTTTCCAATTTGCCCCTGCGCGGAGAATCCCTCTCTTAATTGGGGTCAGATCTTGGCGCACCGGGTGATTTGTACCGCGACATATAAGAGTCTCCAAGATCACTGGAGTTTCTGCAAAAGACAAAAGTCATGGGGATGGGTCAAAGTAGGCTTTTTAATGACTGAATGACACTGTGGTTAAGCTACATGTCCTAGTGGATGGCAGTGGTTATAGGGCTTGTCATGGAGTGACTAATCTAGTGTAATGAGCCAAGGGGAAGGGAGGAGAAAAGCACAGACCAGTGTTATCCAAAGTATCAGTAGTAATAGGCGTTGGGAATGAGTTGAGGGATGGTGCATTTTATCGGTACAATGGCTAAGGGTCATGGAGTGACTAATCTAGTGTAATGACCTAAGGGAATGGGAGGAGAAAAGCACAGACCAGTGTTATCCAAAGTATCAGTATAAATAGGCGTTGGGAATGGGTCAAGGGATGGTGCATTTTATCGGTACAATGGCTAGGGAATCTACTATAAACAAGATGAGTGCACCTAAAAAAAAATTGCGAGGGTTTCCCCATGTTTTTTACATTTGAAAATTTTAAAAAGAGCCTTTTTGGGCGACATGAAGCAGTGGTGGAGTCGGCATTAGCGTCGTCGTCGTCTCTATCGTCGTCGTCATCGTTGTAGCCGACCTAGTGTCAAAAGAAAGAGGAACGATGCAAATGGCAAAAAGTTAGTAATGGTAAGCAAAAGATGACCATGACGTAAGAAGGGGAAAGTTACCGTTCGTTCGTTCGTTAGTTCGTTCGTTCGTTCGTTTGTCGTTGTGGAGTTAAGAGAATGACAATGGGGATGCAAAAAAGTGATGACGAGGGGAAGAAGGAGCAAAAATGAAGAACGGAGGAAAAAAAAGATCTTGTAGCAAAATCGGGGTTTGAAATCTAGTGTGCGTAGGCACTCATTGTTGGAGGAGTTGTGGGCAGGATCGTGCGCCTGACATTCAATTTGCAGTAGATCCCTAACATATCAGAGTGAGCATGCTGCTACATTCAAATGCTATGATGCTGACTTACTTTTGAATGACAAGTAGGCTGGATTAGAGCATGATGAATGTTGCCAAATGGGATGGCAGGGGTGGAGTTCCATCATAAGCACCAGGTCTTGTATAAAAGTCTTCCTGAGCATCATGATCACCTATACAAATGCATTGGCAGCGATGGTAGGTTGAATAGGATTGTTGTTGTCAGGACTGAGTTCTTTTGCTGCCAGTCAGCGATGAGAAGAGTAAGACCCTTCCTGTGCCTGGCGGGGCGATTTTATCTTTATTTCAAATTGAGTTCCCGCTATGTTTGGGACTCTCGTCAACTCAGAGATTCCCCTGCCATATCAGTCCTTATTGTTCGCAGAATTCAGGATGGGATATTATCTTGGGAACTGGATCTAATGATGTACATGATCGCACGGCCTTCCTGATCATACCATCCAATTTTCATGACATTCCATCAAGTAGGCTAATGACCTCATCCAGTAGGGTGATCATATGAAAGTAAAAGTTTTCGAAAGCAAAGCGAAAACCTGAGAACGGATGTTTCAAACCCCGCCAACCTCTTTATGCTGAAGTCAAGGCCCACGCTTATCGCCATCGTGTATGGGGCAAATGGCTGGGGATTTGATCCTCGATCTAATGGCATGTACATGATAGTAGGATCTATCTGCGCATACTTATAAAGTTTTACTCTACCCCAACTAGTAGATCAAGGATGTTTCAAGAGCTGTCAAGGGCGAGCTCCCCTTCTGTAATTTGGTCACTATAATGTACATGGTTATGGACGTTATGGATTAGATAAGAGTCTTTAGGAGAATGTGCAAGTAGGCTTTATTGATACAATTTGACTAAAAGGCTATGGTACAGACTATGTTTGAGGCCGTGGTTAATGGGAGTGACTAAACTGCTGTAAAAACCAAGCCAATCGAGGTGGACAAAAGCGGCCAAGTTGTGCAAAAGTATCAGTGATAGTAGCAGAAGGAATGGGCAAAGAATCGGCATATCATATCAGTAACTTGGACTACGAGATTCTACAATGGAATGGGAGTGCACCTAAAACATTGGGAGGGTTTCCCCACGTTTTTCGTAATCAATTGCGTCCAACCCCTAATCTAAACACATTTACATACAATCCTGGTGTCAGAGATACTATATCTGTTCCCATCCTGTTGAATCTGCCAAGATAAAAAAGAGTAATGACGGGAAGATGTTAATGTTAGCAATGCAAAAGAAAGGTGGGCAGGATGCTGAAAAGGAGACTTACCCTTGCTGCATCGTTAAGGATCGTTATGTGTAGTTTGTGTCAGAGGTGGAGCCATGGCGAAGCCGATGGTAAGAAAAAAGTGATGGGGAAGGAAAGAAAAAGTGAAGAAGAAAGATTTGTGGAAAATGGAGACTTATAGCATTTTCAACCCCCGCCTACCTCCCCTCTCACCACAAAATTCATTTTGTCTGCAACGCTGAGGCGGCCCGTCGTACGGCCCGAGGCGGAAATGGAAAACCATCTGACAGACATTCAAACTCACTTTTTATTTCACACTTTGGTGATCAAACCTCACGTGTCGGGAACAATCCCAACGATCATTATGTAGCATCCAGCGTTTTGGGCTTAGCACGGAGTTTGAGCCACAACGGAATGATTTCGCTCCTGTGCGAGACATTGGGAAGCAAAATTCTTTTACAAAGGTGAGGAAGATTTCCTAAAGAGGGGACACATCTATAAGCTAGAGTTGGGCAAAAGAAACTTGGAAAGCCTGAAGGAAGACGAGTTTTTTTTTGTCACCAACAACTCTTTGGTTAACGCTGTTCCGCCCCGAGATCAGATCGTTTCATCAGGCAAATCATAAAAAGAAGGAGTTACAGTCTTAGCTGCGGTAGGGCTTTTTGGGAGATTTGGATTGGTTTCCAAGAATGAAAAAGTCAAGGCGGGAATCCAAGTTGCAGTGGGAACCCAGTCTATGGGTAAAAGGCTATTCTCTATTTATGAGTCAAATCCGCTGAGCGTGGGTGCGCCACTGCCAAATCAGATCAGACTCGTCCACAATGCCCTCACAAACCCAGTTCCAAACTCCGACGCCAAGTCTTTTAAAATTCCGCGGGCTGGAAAATTTCTGAATCACTTCCTTTTCCTTTTACATGACTTGATCAGCAATCTACCCTCCTGTTTTATTACTGTGTCTAAAGAAAGTGTATGGTGTATGAACTTGATGTCCTTAAAATCAACTCCTTGCTCTGGTAAGATCCCCATTGAACCAAACTGGCTTTTACCGTTCTCATTCTTTCTTAATGTCATAGAATGCCGAAAGCAGCATCGAAAATGTCTACGTCTGGCTGGCTCGAAAGAATGCAAGCGATGCGCCAAATTGGAGTTGCATTGCGTGGTTCCCACTTTGGATGATGACAATCAACTGGATGAAGTCGTCGATGGTAGCAAACAACTGAAGCAAATGCGAACGACGGTGGATCTACTGGAAGAGACGATTCAGCAATGGGAACTCGAACTGGATCACTATCGGTCTACTGGCTCTGCTTCCCCGGATACAGCGGTTGGAACGTCTATGGTTGTGTCCAAGGAACCTATGCAGCGACATTCTCGAGCACTTAGCGATACCAACAGCAGCAGCAGCAGCAGCAGCAGCAGCAGCACCTCCACCAATGACGACCATCTTACAACGTGCGGTTCCTCTCATGATGGGGATGAGGGCGACGATCTACTTGTGCTCTCCAAAGGCAAGGAATGGCAGGTGACTTTGACGAATGGACAATGGCGGATAGACACACATATCAACACCCACAGCGACTTGGATCAACTCAATCAACGCCGCCACCAGCCCTTTTTATACCAGATGCCATCGCCTTTCCAAGGGGTCCAAGTCAATACACCGATTATCATCGACGCCTGTGACGAACGCAGTCTCTTCCCTGTCACTGCCAAACTCGCCCGTGAATACCTGATGCGACCGGGGAAACCCACCCTGCTTATCGACAATGGCCAACTCTTCCCGCCCCCGCAGCGCCTTCTCGACAACCCGACATATGTGATCGACAAGCTGGTGGGGATGTACTTTGCCCACTACAACGAATCTCTGGCGGTGCTATACGAACCGAGGTACATGGCCCATTATCAACAATTGGCGAATCCCCTGGACTGTCCTGTGACGATGGCGCTATGTAGCATGGTGTGCTGTGGACACGACGATCATTTGTTTGCCGCTGCTACCGACGGCGACGAATTGTTTGCATGCCAGGTGAATCGACGGGCGATGGGGGAATTCTTTTACCGCCATTCCCGAGCTATCTTGGAACACATCTTTGACGACCCTGGACGACGCTTGGAAACTGTCATGACCATCAACCTTTTGAAGCGGTTCCTGATGAACACCCTGCGGATCTCTGAAATGCGGAAATTGGAGATGATTGGCTATCTGATCTGCCTCGACCTCATATCCTCCCCCTCCTCCTCGACCGATGACAACGTGGAGCGTGAACTGGGTGTCCGACACTATGTGTACTCGGTGTGGTGCCGCGTGACCTTGGACTTTTTTATGGACAGCATCTCTTGGCAGAGCGACTTGAACTTTGTGGCGATGGGCAAGCTGCCAGGGGAATCTGACACAATGTGGCGCTTTTTGGACGTGCAAAACCGATTCTTCCAGGTCTTTATCCATCCGTCGATTGGGAATGTATTCCGGCGTGTGCAAAACACCATGCTGGGGGACAAGGTGGAGCTGACCATGGAGATGATCTTGCAGTTTGACCGGGTGATGAAGCAGTGGTGGCAAGACCTGCCTTCCGAACTACGACTGTGCGACGACCCTTATGACTTCAACACGGTGATGGCGATGGTCTACCAAACCCAAGACGATGTCAAGTTAACCATCCTTCTCTTCTTCTTGGACCTTGTCGGCTCCTTCCATTCTTGCTTGATCAAGATCGAGACTCGGGCCCAGGATGCACTCACTCTCGACCATGATATCATGGCTCTCATCCAGGAAAAATCTATCAAGGCGTCTTTGGATTTTTCGGAAATTCTTGTACTGATTGTCAATCGCATCGACACCAATGTGGCCTATACTCAATGTAAGTGAAAGAAAGACAAAGAAAAGAGACGACTTTATTGACCATGGCTTTTTATACAACATAGTCCTCGGGGACGCCTTCTTGTTTGTTGCGGTGGATGTGCTGGCTTCTTTGACCTTCTCGGATGATCCTGTGGTCTCTCTCAAGGCCAAACAAAAACTATACATGTGCTTCTCTGCATTAGATACCGCGGACTTTATGAATGGCCATAGGGTGCCTTTGGCCTCTTCTCCTCTCAACTCAAATCCACTCAATAGCAACATCTTTAATTTATACAATCAGTACCCTCAGCCTCGCTATGCTCTCTTATATGACATCTGCCGCTTCCTCTCTCCAATAGACTACCCCCTTCCAGTAGCATAATCTAGATGATAGTAACTTTTTACTCCCCCTTCTTTTTTTTGGGGGGGGGGAGGAGCTTAATCATGTGCTCTTTATCGATAGTTTAGAATACAGCCTCTTCATCCATCTTGTCATTCCTTTATAAAAGCCTATGTGCATATCATCGTCTCCTCGTACTGTCATTTTATTGTCTTGTCTTGTCATTAGATTTGGTCTAGGCCCCTCTGACTTTTCATTGACTCGTCTGAAAGTCCGCCTCTGCCAACAAAAAAGGGGCAATGGGAAGGGGAAAATAAGGTTTTACGGCGGGGTTTGAAAAAGCAGTATAAAACAGGTGGGGTGGAATTCTCACACACCATTTCTTTCTCTTCCCTCTTTCTCTTCTTCTCTATTGACGATGCAAAATTTAGTCCAAGATTACGAGCCAAGGCCGCTACCACCACAACAGCATTACTACCCCCCGCTTCACCAGCAACTCACCTCTTCTTCTATTGCGCACTCGATTGTCCAACAAGGTGGGCAGGATACAGATGACGATGATGATAGTATCAGCACACCCAAAGCAGGCAAACGATCAGGACGAAGGAAGATCAAAATTGAATACATTGAAGACAAATCACGGCGTCACATTACTTTTTCGAAACGAAAAGCTGGGATCATGAAAAAGGTAACACACACATACAATGAAGATTGTTCTATAACGCTCTTTATTCTATTTCTATAGGCATATGAACTAAGTACTTTGACAGGAACGCAGGTGCTGCTCTTGGTTGTGTCTGAAACAGGACTTGTGTAAGTCAAGTAAGGTTGGTAGAGAGGGGAGAAGATTGATTTTTTTCAACGATAGATATACTTTCACCACCCCGAAATTACAACCTCTGGTGACCAAGCCTGAAGGCAAAAACCTGATCCAGGCCTGTCTAAATGCCCCCGATTCCAATGAGACGGTAAGTCAACGTAATGATGATGATGATAATGTGGATGATTTAACTTTTTTTTTTTTTTTTT
>LT554202.1:102139-112691 GCA_900079185.1 Absidia glauca
CGTCCCATTCGATCTACTATGAAAAAATGGAGCAATGAAGCAAAAGTAAGTTCAAAGATGGACAAAACGGTCAGAAGGAGAGAGTTACCCTGCGTTCGTCGTTCAAGGTCGTTGCATAGAGGAGCAATTCGTTATTAATGCGATGCCAACGTCGATGGAATGAAAAAAAAAAGTGATGAAGAAGCAAAGAAGAAGGAATGAAAAGAAGTAACAGAAAAGTAAACCTTCGTAGCCAAAGCGGAGTCTTAATATTTTAGTTGGCAAGGATAATGTGGGGGAATTTTCCTGAAAGGGGGCATTCCCAAAAAAATTTCTCAACTATTTTGCAAACCCCGACAACGAGCGGAGATTTCATAAGGAAAGTTGCTTACACAAAAGCATAAATGATATCATCTTCGAACATGCATATCATGTACCATGTTGCTATGCGTTGTATTACACTGGCTTTTACCAGCTTATAACGAGCAGTGGCTAAATGGGTATATCAATGGGATATGAACTTTATCATCACTGGATGAGTGCTTTATCGACGAGACCCCAAAGCGTCAAGGATGATGGTGTTCTAGCAAATGCAACTGGGGCTGGTGGCATGACCTTGCTTTTATGCGTTGCCAATGACGACAGCAGCGCAGGAATGTTCTCTTTTGATATGCCTTGCTCTTCATCTTATCATGATTCTCTATAGTTGAAAAGAGTATTGTGCTTTTCACCATGCCGATTATCAGGGGTAGCGAAAGAACCTCCTATGTACGATGATATATGCCTGTGTTTACTTTGCTGGCATCACGTGAAGTGAAAGTTAGCTTGGATGGCACCAGTATCACGGCTACTATTAACTATTGTCTTTTTGGACAAGAGGTAAGAGGGATACAAGGGCCACTTACTATGTGTTAGAAGCACAGTAATGAATGAACCATCTCTGTCATCAATTTGGACCAAGAAGCAGCTTTAGTTGGATGATCCAATCAAAACCGTCGATTTTTTTTCAAATGCCGACTCAAAAAACTTTCTATCTCGCTCTCGATTTGTTCTTTCGCTCTCTTTCTTTCTTCTTTCACTTTCTACCTCTTCAGAAAACCTCATTCATCTCTCAGCAGTTAATTCTGCGCCTTTATACACTTTTTCCTTGACGTTGTCATTCTTCTACTACCTTACCTTATTCTTCTTTGAACTCCCTTTTTGCTTCCTCCATCTTCTTTCCACTATAAGAAAGATAGATCGTTTTTGACCACCCTGCTTTGCAGGCTACTTTGCACCAACACTCTCCTTATTACAAACCTCATCCTATGAAACAGCAAGACGCCACGCATCTTCAGCAATCCTCTCCTTCAACCAACACAGCACTCACGTTTCGCCTTAACCCAGCCACTTCTCCGTCTACAACAGCAGCGCTCTCTCCTACCACTGCAACCTCCAGGACACCTGACATACCCAAAACACCCATACCTACTACCCAGCATTGTCAGGGATCCACCTTGATGCCTCACACAGCAACCATGGAACACCAACAATACACATTGGACGATACATTACGGAATCAGTCGGCTCAACAAAGTCTCATGCTCAAGACCTATTCTTTGGTGGGGACCGACTACTTGGATAGCCTGGTGGAAGAGATTCGTGTCATGACAAAGGCCCATACTGTGATGATCCAACAAGTGATGACCATGGACGAATGCCAGAACATTACCGAACGGCTTGAAGGACAAGGTATTAAGGTGAATGTCGTCTCTTCTTCGTCCCTGATGATGGAGGATTCCTCAGCTTCTTCTTCCTCTTCTTCTGGCGACGCTACCACCCGTCCTCCCTACAGTCAAGATACGAATACAACAGCATCTTCTTTGGAACGTCTGGGGAAGCAGCAGCGGCAAAAGCTACGAAAGCAGCAACAAAGGCACCATTTGAATAAACCACAGCAACAGCAACAACAAGAAGATCTGCCACACAACAATCAATTGCTTATCACCAGGGCTTGTAGTTCTAGCATCTCTAGTGTATCAACGTAAGTCAAGCTCAGTTGAGCAAATTGAATGGTGTATCGTCCCATGATTGACCATTCGTATGTATTGTATGTAGATCCAAGTACTGTGTGATCCCATTGACACTGCTTTTCGATACTCCTCCTTTGAAGACATTGATAGAAGGGGACTGTAGATCACCTAGCAACAGTCAACACCATCACCATAGCAACGACAACAACAGCAACAGCAACAACAATTGCTGCAGCGATGATGATGACGATATGGCTTACCGTAACAGCAGTGACGATAATAGCAGCGATGATGATGATGATGACGATCGGATGGATTGCAGCAATAACGATACCTTGGGCGATACCACTGCCTTTTTACCTCCCCATAAAAGTGTTGTTGGCGTGCGACTTCAAGGACCAAACTCCCTACCTCTCGGTGTACTTATGGTATACCACGCTGAAAAGGAAGACGACCATTGGTACCATGATGCTTATCAACTCATCTCCAGCGTCACAACTCGGGCGATGCGGGAATTGGCGGGGATCCGTGTGTCTGAACGATTGGTCAAGGCGAAGGACGATGCCACTCAAGATGCGGAAAACAAGATCAAATTTCTCGCCGACATGAGCCATGAAATCAGGTAATGCCTTTGATTTTCCCCCCCGCTTCTCCATCTCATCCATCTCATCTATCTAGAACTCCCATGAATGCCGTCATTGCATTGACCGATTTGCTACTGCAAGAACGATCAAGTCTCAACGATGAACAAATCGAACATCTCGACGTAATACAAACAAGTGGTCATCACCTTTTAACGGTAAGTACAACTTAGGGGACTCACTGGACTAGAAACAGTTGGACTAACAGGAGTAACCTTTTACGCTTGTTGTTACTCAGGTGATCAATGATATCTTGGATATCTCGAAAATCAACCACGACCCGAAATTCAAGTTGGAAACTCGACGATTCAGCCTACGGAAGTGTATCAAAGGTAAGGTGTGAAGAGTGTGTAGACGAAAAGGTAATCTGATGGATACAGTTACTTTTTAGATGCGTTGAATATGGCTCGTCATCAAGCATCTATGTCTCAGTTGAACAAGATGGTCTATGTTGTCGAATGCCCGCCTGACACCGACGACAATGTGCCTGTACAACAAACGATCTCGGCTTTGGAACGACAGGGTGTTTTTCCTTCGTTGGCGTCACAATACAAAGGAAAGGTGTTGTTGCCTTTGATTTGGAACATTGACTCGGACGTACCTGATTATCTTATTGGTGATACCATGCGACTCACACAAATCCTGCTTAATCTGTGCTCAAATGCTGTCAAGGTATGTATAGGAGCGGGAAAAAAAAAGGTTCGTCTGTCTAATCACGTGGCATTCCATTTATAGTTCACCAAAAAGGGCGGCATTAGAGTGCGGATCAAGCAATATGTACCCACACCTATAGCCCCTAGCAACCATCAGTCGAAACTCAAGCAACGTTACGAAGCCAAACTGGAAACCATCTATACTCGTGCCATGCAAGGGAAAGAAACCAGGCCTCATCATCTTCAAAATCAGCAACAGCAACCCGACGACAATGATTCGATATCGGCAGCGTCTGGAACAAGCGACAATGATCAGGATGGCGACGATGACGACGAAGCAAGGCCCGAGAAGACGATTTTGGAAATCTGCGTTACTGATACCGGGATTGGGATTCCTGCTGACCGATTGCCCCGACTCTTCAAATCCTTCTCGCAAATCGACATCTCTACGGCTCGACGGTATGGTGGCACTGGTCTTGGATTGGCAATCTCAAGTACTTTGGTCAATCGAATGGGTGGTGGACTCTGGGTTGAATCTGAAGAAGGCGTAGGATCTCGTTTTGCTTTGACCTTGCCCATGACCATTGCTCTAGGTCGTTGTTTCCGCACCTATGGATCAGAAAGCACCACTGCAAGCAGCTTTATTACCTCTCCCCCCTCACCTAGCTCCTCTGTGTCTGATGGAAGTGGAAGTATCAATTCCGGAATCTATGATCGTAGTGATGCGTCCTCTTCGTCCAATCTCATCCTATCTTCTGCCGCAACACAGGCCCCTGGCAACAGCAACCCCAACACTAGTGTCAGCAGTGGCAGTGGCAACTCTGGCTACTTCCCTTCCGTTACGAACCATCATCACCATCATCATCCTTACCATCATCAACAAGGCATATCGCAGGGCAACAACTCTATACATTACCGATTACGGCAACAATCCTCTTGGTCACCTTTCTCCGCTCGCCAACAACAACAATACCAACAGCAGCAGCAGCAGCAGCAACCGTCTGTGTCCACGCCACTATCAGATTCTGCCTTATCAGATCATGGTATGCATCCACTTTTATCATCCTCGCCTACCAATAGCAGTAATATAAACGCATCATGTCAACAACAATCCGTACTCAACCCTTATTCATCTTCTGAAATCATTCCTCAAGCAACACGGCCCCCTTCAACATCACCGACACCTTATTCCAAACCTTCTTCTACTACCGAACCGAAAGGTGATCAGAAACGACCGTTGTTACGCCGCGGTGACGCCTCTCATACCAATATTCACCACCATCACCCTGAACGAGGCGGTAGCAACAAGACGGATCAGGGTCGACCCGCTTCACCCTCAGGACGAACTTTTCGTAGCAACAACACAGCGACAACCACCAACCCTTCCTCGGTCAACAACACCACTAGCAGCAAGAATCATCATCCACGAAAGAAAACAGGAACAGAGGAAAACTTTGCCTTGATGTATCCTGTCAAGATCCTTTTGGCAGAGGACAATGTTTGTAAGTAAGGGGGAAAGAGTGGCCTGTCAAGTAATAACCTTGGTTTTATGTAGTGAATCAAAAGATTGCCATCAGTATCTTGAAAAGACTTGGGTATCATGATGTGGTTGTGACGAACAATGGCAAAGAAGCTCTGGATATCATGCGCAAGATCAAATTCGATGTGATCTTTGTAAGTACTATATAGAGGGGGGGGTAACGAGATCGCTTTTGACTCACAACTGTTCTGATACATAGATGGATTTGTACATGCCAGAAATGGATGGATTGGAAGCTACCCGAGAAATCATCACCGAACGAACCAACAACAACAACGATAACAACAACAACAACAGCATGTTACGGTTATTGAATGTGGACGATGTGTATATCATTGCCTTGACGGCATCGGCGTCCAATCAAGACCGGCAAATCTGTATCGATGCGGGCATGAACGACTTTATCAGCAAGCCATTCACAATGATGGAAATGAAGGCGTCGTTGAAGACTTGTGGGGCCAAGCGGGCGAAGCGGAGGAAACAACGGCGGGACGATCAGGCCCAGGATCTTAAAATGGAAACCGATGTCCAGGAGGATGCTGTCATGGAAGGCTCTCGTGCTACCTAGTGTGTGTCTGTCTCTCTCTTTTGGAACTTTTTGTTTATTTATCTTCATCTAGTAGGGTAGCAGTACTTAGTATCTTTATGGCTGTAGTGTGTGTGTGTGTGTGTGTGTGTGTGTGTGTGTGTGTGTAGTGGTGTTAGATGTAGATGGGTTGGCGATGATCCTTTAATTGTGTATTGCTACATCGTCTTCCCTCTCTCCCCCCTTTTTTCTGTTTATACTATATAAATATATACTTTTTGATCATACTCCATAAAATCATGACACTCAAACGTTTCCTTTGTTCATAGAACTATAGAACCATCCAGCTACCCTGAATTTTGCGGGGTTTGAAAATGCTATAAGTCTCCACTTTTTGCACAAATCTTTACTTTATACTTTTTCTTTCCTTCCCCATCACTTTTTTCTTACCATCCACTTTGCTATGCCCCCCCCTCCCTCTGACACGAACTATAGATAACGACCAATAACGATGACTGCTAGGGTAAGCCTCCTTTACAGCATCCCTCCTTTTACATTGCCGACACTAACATTATCCCATCATTACTCTTCTTTTTCTTAGCAGATTCAACAGAATGGCAACGAACATAGGCTCTCTGGAATCAGGATGGGATGGTTTCTCCATGTTTTTTTCATTCCCTTGCGTCCAATCCCTAATCCAACCACATGTCCCCCACAATGTTATTTTAGTTGCATTCACTTTTACATTGTAGATTGTCTAGTCATTGCGCTTTCAAAGTGCACCATTCCTCTGCTCACTCCCTTTGGACGCTACCCTTTGGACACTACCACTGACCCTTTTTTTTGGCACCTCTGGACAGTTGATCCCCTTCGCTGTGACATTACATTAGACTAGCCCATTCCATAGCACGCCATGTATATATCTCCACCCACCCCCCAGTTAGACACTACTTAGCCCATAGCCTCATTCAGCCAATAAACATACTTAAAACATGTCTTTAATCTGTTTCATGACTAGCATAATACAGTCTTCCAATCTTGAGGGACCCATATTCTCACTCTTAATTTTTGACAGGACCATCTGTCCTACCGCCTTTAGTATTTGAATCGCCGCCGCATAACCTATCATCTTATTATCCAAACCAGTGCATTTATTCTTCTATCGTTTGAATCAAAAGTAGCTATTAAGTAGACTATACTAAAAAGGTAGATATTGCGTAAGGTTGCTAAGGGGGGGGGACTAGTACATATGGGGTTTGGGATTTGACGAGTGGATGGGATCAAAAGAGCCATCAAAAGGTTTAGGTGAGTAAACAGTGGTAGATCCGTCGCTCGTAGGGGAAGCAGGGGGGTAAGAGTTTGGATCCATGTTATATTCTTTAGCACTTGACATCATGGGAGGCACAGAAGACGAGGTGAAGCCTTCAGGGGCAGGTCCAGAATCCAACAAGGACTTTTTCTTGCGCTGAATTCGAATGATCACTGCTGCTGCTATCAAGAGGGCCACCTAGTATAAAAGAGGGGGGGGGAGGTGAGAACGCTGAAAAGATCAAGTTGCTTTGAAAACTTACCGCGGCCACAGTGCCAATGACAATACCAGCAATAGCACCTCCACTAAGAGATGATGAGGATGAGGACGCCGACGATGATGCTGCGTCAATGGTTTGGTCGTATGTATTGGTGGCGGATCCATTGAGCCAGGTCATGCTTGTTATATTCAAGATATGCACATCCTTTTGCGTCACACCAGAGCCATCGATCCCGCCGATGATGTAAAGAGAGTCGTTCCCAACCATGACTGTCTGATGGCCAAACCGGGGTCCCGCCCCATCCCCGTTCGTAAAGTTGACCGTTCTCCAAAGTCCAGAGGTTGTTTCATAGCTCCAGCAAAAGTCAGGACTGGCTAGTGAGAGGAAGGTATGCTGTTAGTATGTCGCCATTATCATTATCATCCTCTTACCTCCTTTGTCGGTAACACCGCCATACATCAAGATCAAATCAGTGTTGGGAACTATATACAGATAAAATGGAGGGTTAGAGAGAGAGAGAAGAAGAAGAAAGGGTGGGTTTCCTTACCGGCATTGACGGTATGAAGTTGACGTTCAGCAGGCGCAAAGTCCGGATTACTGGGTTTGATGGCATCAAAGGTTTGGTTCTTCAATGGATAAAAGGTCAACAGACTGTCAAAGCCATAGTAGCCCATGTTGTCCTTGTAGTTGTAATTATCCGTCGCATTCAATGGTAAGAGGCCACCGAAAAAGTACACCACGCCATTGCGGCTCAGAGCAGAGGCTACTCGGAATGACCGTGACCTATCGATAAACAGAAAGAAAAAGAGAATGTCCATTAGAGCCGAATGTTTTTTTCTTCATGACTGAATTGCGTTTATTACCGTTCAGGGAAGACTTGGCCGCCTCGACTGATAGGAATCGTCCAGGCTTGCATGGAAGACCAGTTTGGACCCTGCATTCATGGAAAAGAGGTTAAGATAGTTCTATTATCATGACAATTGATACTTACAGTAGCTTCAACATCGACATAGGATGTATTGGGAAAAAGGACAGTATTATTGTTAGGACTAAGGGAAAGAGAAGGGCAACATTAGTTTAGGCAAGGATTTTCACTTTCTTATCTATTTTAAAAAACCCCGCTTTTCAAACTCCGGCCACTTACGGGATACCACCATTGATCATGTACTCTTGGTCAGAGATCTTGATGGCACGACCACCAAACAGCTGAGTGTCGAAGGTAAAGTTGAATTTCGGTGCGGATGCATTCTGGCTTTTTATATCGGACCAAAGGTTGAGTTCAGCGTTGTATCGAATACTGATATGTGCCAGGCTCTGATCTCCAGGAGTGGTTTTGGCCCCAATGCCCCCTGAGACGATAAACGAAGTAGCATTATGACTGACGATGGCGAAATCCGCACGAGGTTCCAGAGTAAAGCTGGTGGTAGCTACAGGCTGCCACTGATTGTTGGCGGACGACAAATTCAATGGTTTGGAGACGTCAAGATAGACATGTTGGTTGTAAAGGACGTCGTCGTTAAAGTAAGTGTCTGATGCCTTTGTGGTGGGGCTCGATCGACTGGCGCCGCCATGACAATAAATTCTCTGATTTCCCAAGAGGACACAGCCTAGTAAAAAAGAGAGAGAGAGACAAGTGAGAAGAGTGCTTTTGTCAAGTGGGTTTCTTACCGTGCTTGTAGACGGATGGTAACGAATCAGAACGCACACATTGACTTAGGAAGAGTAAAAAGCCAACAAACAGAAAATGATTCGGTTGCCCCATTTTGTGATCCAGAGAAAAAAAAAAAAAAAGTAAAGAAGAAGGAGGGAAACGCAAAATAAAGTACCGGGAATCAAATAAAAGTTGGTACCACCTATGGAAAAAGAGGTACTGACCCGCGCCACAATTTCTTTTATGGGGCTTTCATCATGGCAGCACTTGCCTTTTGAGTGCTCCTCCTATTCGCTTTATGTACTAGAGTGATGCAGTCTCTTGTTCTGAAAAGAAGGGCAAAGATAGATCTCGTTACGGCTTGTTCATGCACTGTTATTGTCATGTCGGGGCTTGAAACCGTAAAATATTTTTCAGACCTCGCTTTCCCCCAGCGTTCTACACCTCATGTTCTGTACGACGATCCTTTTCAATCTGAACAATTATGTGGCTCAGGCACAGGATCATCTAAAGCTGGTAATCACCTTCCTTTCTTTCTTTCTTTCTTTCTTTTCTTTCGTTCGCAAAATTAGTTCAATGATGAGAAAGGCGAGAAAGAGCTGGTGGGTAGATTACCCCTGGATTTTCTTTTTTTTGATCTCGAGCCAGTCGGTGGTTTATGGCGATACACTTCCCCCTACTTTTTTACAAGGTAAACCGTTCCCACTTGTGATGATCTTCATGCCAACGTTTCCACTTGGGTAGGTTGTGATGCCCTAGATCATGATCGGACGATTCTTTGCTACGGCGGCACCACTGGATCAGTTGACGTGTGGCATAATTTCAAACCCACCACCCAGTTTTATTCCCTCGACGTTAGTCAAGCTATTTCTCCTGATCAAGCCAAATCCAGCTGGAAACCCATCCCTTCACCTTCAAATGGGTTCACACTCGAGCCCCGGGCCGAATTCGCTCATGCCATTGTCAATACCACAAAATGGTTCATAACTAGTAATGAGACACTACCCATTTCAGATGATACCGTCTCTTTTTCTCACCCAGCCTTTTTGCCTTGAACATTCTATAGGTGGTGCAGGCGCAGGCACAAATTACACAGAGCCTACTTTGGTCAATAACACATTACTTTACGATATGACAACCAACCAATGGCAGACCTATAATCCATCCAGCATAGGAACAGGCTACTTTAATAACGGTACTTATCTCACCAACTTTACAGTGTCTCCAGTCACCCATCAACTGTACGGATCAGATAAATATTTCAGACCCCGACATGTCCAAATTAGGAACTCACCTTTCTTCCATCCGTCAATCATAGACTCGGTGCTTCAGCGTGCAGTCAGTCCAATAACAAGTCAGGGATCACCCCTGCTGTCGTTGTTGCCGGCGGTATGAGGTAAGTCATAACTTTTAAGGGGTGATTTTGGCTGACGGGCATCCAATATATGTAGCCTTAGCAACCTTACTTTGATTGATCCTAACATCACCTCGGTCTACGATTTCATCCTGCCAAACGTAAATACATCCTCCCTTTCCCAAATACAAAATCCTGTTTTCGTCATCTCTTCTGTTCCATATAGGATGACCAATGGAAATCACTCAAAGTAAGCGGTCTTGAAAGACCTGGGTACTTTATGCGATCCTTTCGGGAAGTGTGCGCTTTCACCCCCAAGTTTCGGATCCTCGTTTTTGGGGGGTTCGCTTACCAAATGCCGAGCGACTCACCGTACTACACCAATGTAGACGTTCCTGCCAATGCCGCCCAGTTCAGACGTAGAGGGTTCTTTGATATACAATCCAATACCATCAATACAACCACCGTCACCGATGCTCAGGTAGCACCCTCGGTCCGATACTGGCATACTGTCACCCCCAGTAAGTGCCAGCTTTATTGATTTGGATGTATGTGTGTGTGTGTGTGGTGTAATCTCATCTTTTTGTGTCGAGTTAGTTCCAAAAACAGGCAAAGTCTTGATGTACGGCGGAGTTTTCAATCAGATAGGTAAGACAAAAAAAAAAAA
>LT554202.1:118348-132607 GCA_900079185.1 Absidia glauca
CTATCTATCGACTGATACCAAGAAAGCCTGATTTCCTTGGATGACTTTTCACTTTTGATGCCACTCCAATCAGCCGCTTTTTCGGGGCTTCTCGTAAGGGTTCACGACCGCATTCAACATAAAAGCGCTTGTTTCTGGATATCAGTCAATAGACATGCATTGCAGCGTGCTGCCTGTAAAATTTGACGGTGAAAAGTTGGCATTTTCAAAATTCAAATTTTTGATTTTTCAAACACCGCGATTTGGAAAAAGGACAGACCATCCCCCCCCCATGGAAAAGTACCCTTTTTCTTGGACACCAGTTTTCTAGTGAGCGAGATGAGCAGCCCTACTTCAAATTTGACAAAAAGACAGCTGTGCTTCCTAACTATCGAGTGATGCTAATGAAGTTTGGATCTTCGTCGATGGATCATTGCCTTCAGGCACTCTGCAATCAGTCGCTTTAATCAGAACTTTGTGCAGTACTCACGGACGCATACCTCATAAACGTATTTTGTTCTTGGTACCATTCGATAGAGATAGATTGTACCGTACTCCATGTAAAATTTGAAGGTGGGTTACCCATCTCAGTTTTGAGTAATAGGATTACGCTTTACAAAAAGTTGGGGTTCAAAACCGATGAGTTTTCAAAAGTTCAAAAATTGTTCAGATTCCGCCATGGCGCTTATAAAATGTCGCTTTTCTGTCTTTCTTGCCTATGTCCTCACTCCATCTTCCCTTTTTAATACTTTTACCTTGACAGCATTATGATACCTTCTTTAGCTGTTACTTTTATCAGCTGCGTTGTTTAATGATGGACACAAGGTAACTCTTTCTTCCTATAACATGGTGCTGGCCACTTTATGCGCACAAAAACCAACAGTTGCTTTTTGCCTTACTAGTCCTTTTTTTTCACTAGATCGAAGGCGACGGCGGTGGATATTGACCCTATGCCACCAGAAAGCAAAGGACATTTACATGCAATAGCGATTTGGAGGGTTTGATCCTCGCAATTTTTTCCAGATGCATTCACTTTCCATAATAGGCTCTCTCTCTCTCTCCATTGGACGTCCGAGCAGCACCATCTCCTTGTCCACTTTCTTTGTCTACAATCACTGACATTTTTGGCACAGATAGCCCACTCCAATCCCTTGGCCATTACACTAGATTAGTCCTGCCATGATAGCTTGCCTTACAGATACCCAACCCATATGGACATATGACCCAATCATTCCTTTGCAGAATTCAGCTAATAAAACTCACAGGTACCCATCTTCATCATCAATCTTATCTTTCTTAAGCAGCAGATCAAGTCGAAAACTGTCAAAGTCCGCTTTCAGACGCCGATAGCAACACATTCATGCAACCCAGCAACACTTTAGATTCATCATTAATGATCATTATTGACTTCAAGCCGTGGCATGGGACACTTTCGTCCCATTTTTTGCATTAGCTGTTTCTCAAACAGGTTACCTGTGTAACACAATGTCAACAAAGTGAAAATAGACGTTCTTCACGCCGGTTTTGACAAACCAAATGAAAAATCTAGTTTAACCCTTGGGTTCGCAAGATATCTATCTCCATCGCTTTAAAATTGTATGTCAAGAGACTGGCTGTGGAGGGAGGAGAAGGTGAATGGAAAAAGGCGAGTAGAGAAGAAATTCTTACTCCATCTCCCAAAGCCCCAGAGCGGACTTTATACCTTACATTCATTTAAGGGCCGAGTCCCCAGTATGTATGCCCTATAGTGTCGCCCACCCATTGATCCATTATATCCCATCCCATTACCTACGTCTCTAGTCTGATATCATAAACCATTACCTATCTATAGTCTCCTATCCTTCCCCGGTCTTTTGGTATCCTGGCGACATGTCGTATCAGGCACTAGTTAGTACAAAAAGGTGTCAGCACTATAGTTTAAACACCGTCAAGCGACGAAGTAGACGATAAAAAAGGGTCAGGGCTTGGCGCACCGGGCGATTTGTACCGCTACATATAAGAGTCTCTAAAATCACTGGAGCTTATGCAGAAGAACACAGTCATGGAAATGGGTTAAAGTAGGGTTTTTATTGACTGAATGAGACTATGCAAGCTAAATATCCTAGTGGGTGGGCTTGTCATGGAGTGACTAATCTAGTGTAATGAGCTAAGGAAAAGGAAGGACGAGAGCAGACCAGTGTTATCCAAAGTATCAGTAGTGGTAGGTGCTGCGAATGGGTCAAGGGTGAGTACATTATATCGGTACAATGGCTAGGTAATCTACTATGGACATGATGAGTGCACCTAAAAAAAAAATTGCGAGGGTTTCCCCATGTTTTTTACATTTGAAAATTTTAAAAGTGCCTTTTTGGGCGACATGAAGCAGTGATGGAGTCGTCATTAGCATCGTCGTCGTCTCTATTGCCGTGGTCATCGTCGTAGCCGATCTAGTGTCAAAAGAAAGAGGAACGATGCAAAAGGTAAAAAGTTAATAATGGTTAGCAAAAGATGTACATGACGTGGGAAGGGCAGGATTACCGTTCGTTCGTTCGTTCGCTCGTTCGTTCGTTTGTTCGTTCGTTTGTCGTCGTGAAGTAAAGGAAATGAATGACAATGGAGGCAAAAAAAGTAATGACAAAGGAAGAAGGAGCAAAATAAATGACGGGGAGAAAAAAAAGATATTGTAGCCAAATCGGGGTTCGAATTCTTGAGTGTGTGCAAACTACCCAATGCGCAAAGTCTCAACCTTGAAAAGAGGCAAAGTTAAGTTTATTGATTGTACAGCATGTAACATAAAAAGGCTAGAAGCTATCTACACATCACTATTCAAAGATTTGGTTAATATGTTTGGCAAGATGGTGCAAAGACTTGTTGAGCCGTGAGCATTTTTCTTCGGCGTCAGTGACAGCGGTTTCGATGGTGATGTTGTGTTGCTAAGTCGAGTCGTTGATGGTGGTGATGATGATGGTGATTGATATTGACGGGACTGATGATTACCGTGAGGATGTTTTAAGGACCGAAGAGCTGCCATCGTTGTAGTTGATGTTAAGGCAAAGAGTTGCCTTTCCCGTAACCAGATAGGAGATGCCGCTGTTAGTGGTGCTAGATGTTGCCTGCTACGAATCAATCTTGTTCACCAGATCCTCTTGCACGGAACGTAAATGTTGTTCAATCATAGGCACACATTGTTGAAGGAGTGTGTGGGCGAGCGGTTTCAGGTCCAGGCAAGATGGCGCACCAGTCCAAGAACTCCAACTGCTTACTCTTGTAGGCCATATCAGTTTTCTTAGGTCGCAACAGAGCTGCTTCCTCGCTTATTTTTTGTTGTACCCGTTCAAGTGCATTAGTGTAGGAAGCCATGTCAGAGTAGACTTCGGATGCGTGCTGTCAAGTCAGAGTAGATTCCAATTGTAGAACTAGCAGACGAGGAGAATCCAGAGTTTCCAGAGTTTCCATTGTTTGAAGAAGAGGGAATGTCGGTCATTGTTAAGTAGTCAAAAAGTAGCTGTTTTGAATGCAAGTGTAAAAATAAAGAAGTAAAGTGAAGGAAGAAGAAAAAGACATAGAAAGTGCCTGGCGGCGGTTATTTCTAAGGGCACCCAGTCGGAGTGTCAAACCGAACCCCGCCCATGACCACTGCATGAACACTTCAATGAATCACAGTAAAGATCAAACCACAGACTGTGCGTCAAGAATAGTAGGACTTGAAACGAGTGTTTATTAAAAAAGAGAAAGCCTGAGCTAACAAAATACATATAGTAAAGAGAAGGGGTAAGTGTAACGAGTAATGTAGTAAAGAAAAGGTCAAAAAGGGGGTAAGTAGTAGGAATAAGAGAGAGAGAGAGAGAAATCTGTACAACTAGTATAGTTAATAAGTAAAAAGTAGATGTAAGAGTAAGTATCAAGGGGAGCGATTAAGGGATAAGGGTAGAATGCATCAAGCATAGTAAAAAGGAGTGACGATTATTGAGAGTTGTTGTTGTTGTTGCCGACGCCCTAAACACAAGAACAAAAAATAAGTATTTTGGAAAGAATGTGCCTTACATGATGACCTACCACATGGCCGAAGCCAAACCACCACACCAATATGGCAATGACAACAGCAAGAATGATACAAATGACGAAGCAGCACCATTTTTTCTAAAAGAGAGCAAGTTAGTAGATGCAGTGGGGGTTCAGGGCAGGCACACTTACATGACGAGTAGCACGGGCGCTGCTGATTGCTCTTTTCACAAAGGTATTCCCTTCTTCCATTTGGATAGCTGTGGTTTCTGCATGTTCCTCGATCTGATTGATGGTTTCGCCTTGTTGTTCAACGAGCATTTGCATATCCATGAAGAGTTGATGAAGTTCCTGTGCGTAAGAGAACAAGTAAGTGGGTGAGTACTTGGCCGAGGGGAACTTGACCGCCATCAACTTACCACAATGGTTTTTTCAATCTTTTTGATATCGTCATGGCGGTTTTGGACTTCGGATAGAACAGCACGAGCTTGGCCACGGCGACTGGCTTGCATTAACTGAGGAAAGAAAGAGTTAGTTTCGTTCTTTTGTATACAATACATCGTCAAGGTCCACTTACAGATTGAGTAAAGACTTGAGGGGATTCATCCGAGTCGATGATGCTATCGATTTCTTGCTCAGTGGCCTCCGGTTTGACTAGATGCATAAAAGAACGATTAGATCTACCGAAGAATGATGAAGGGGGGGGGAGGTGCTGCTGATCTTACCAATTCTAATTTGACGTTCAACACGCTGGCGGTACTTTTGTTGGTAAGAGCGTTCGATATCTTGATAGCGTTGGATTGTATCGAGGAATCGTTTCTTGATGGCGGCACTCTATAAAGGAGAGAGAGGGATGAGCGCTTCTGTGTGTTACCATTGATTTGACCCAGTCCTTCTTTTTTTTTTACCTGACTCTGTCTGATTTGGCCATCAGATTTGTTGAATCGACCGTTTGAAGCTTCAATGGCTAGATCAAAGAATGTGTTAAGCTTTCCTCGACTTTTGAGTGGCGGTCTTTACCTTTTAACCGGTTCTTGACATCCAAGTTGCGTTTTTGAGTGTCGGTCTTCCACCGTTCCAGATCCGTGGACATTTGAGACCACTGTTGTTCGTTGAAGCTGACCAAGGATGCATTATGGATCTGTTCGATTTCATCAATGTTGTCGTTGATCACCCGGACTTCATCTTTTAGCTTTTCGATCTTAAATGGACAAAGAGAAAAAGAAGGGATAGTTAGGACGTTAAAGGGGAAAGGGGGACAGAGAGCTTCCATACGTACCTCATCAAAGAATCCTTGCATATCGTGAATGTCAGAAGGAGGTTGCTGTGGTTGCATTTCATAAGCTTCTACTTTGGTGTCATGGCTACTGATGTTGTATCGGTTGCTAGTATGAGGAGGAGGAGCAGTAGTAGTTGATACTCGTCCTGATCCACCATCATCACTTGTCAATTGGTGAAGTTAGTAATACAAACAAAGAATTTGAGTACGACATTGTATTTCCACTTACTTTGTCCTCTGTGTACCTTCAAAAGAGTCCTATACATCATACAAACAGCAAAGCAAAAGCTTGTTAGTTTCAGTTCCTTTCACATGTTGCGATTGTCCATGCTGACTATCCATGCCAGGAACATTCCTTGGATGAATGAAGGACCCTACCCGAAGTTCGGCAGTACGATCACGACTAAAGGTGTACGACATTGAGTATTCAGATATAGAAAAGAAGTAAAGATAAAAAGGAGGAAATAGGGGCAGTTAAAACAAGTAAAACTAGTACAAGTGGATAAAAAGAGAGGGAAAAGGAGAAGGAAGAGGGAAAAATAAAAAACGAGGAACCCAAAAAGTACTTTATAGTTGGTTTCAAACCCCGTCTCCGCCAAGAGAGCTCCGCACCGATGTGTAACATGCTACCTGCTGTTTATTAAGACCAACAACTGACTATTGATACCTATCGCATACTACAATCTAGCTAACCAATTATCTATTGCTTCTTCTTTTCACCAGCAGAGGACGAAGCGACTTTACCAGACCGTTGCAGCACATCCGTGACATGTCGTCGTGCCCGTAGTTTTTCCTGACGATCCTTTTCCATCAAGACGCTATTCGACAACATGGAGTGGAAGCTATAATAGATGCCGACGAGACCAGAGACACAGACCAAGACCACGGTAGCAACAAACGCCGCCCACTTGGCCTCGATCATCCACGCCGTCAATTGGGCCAGGGTATCCAAGCGACGAGGATACATCTTGAGCAAGAGCCAGATGAGAGCGTTTTCCGTCAGATCGATAAATGTCGAGGCGAGGGGGATAAACACACCAGGGCGGGACCACGCTGGCGCCGACTTGAACGCCCAATGCACCAGCAGACACAACGGCACCGTCCGGCACAACAAAAAGCCGCTATCGTACATGAGTAAGGATTGGTACGCCACTCGTCCTTTGGCGCTGTAGCTCGAGAGGTAGCCGTACACCCCATCGCTCGTCCACGGATGTTGGTATTCTAGGATATCGAGCGTTTCGTTGCCCCCTGCATCTAACGCCGCATTCGGATTTACAACCTAGTGTAATGGGTAGATTAGTAACTGGCTGTTTTGCTGCTGCTTTTGTTCTTTTCTTTCATCTTACGGAGGCATAGTTGTATACACGATCCAGGCAAATCTTGGTCATGACAATGGCAAAAAGAGCTACCCTAGGATTGCTGCACGCATTGCCCAAGGAGGCTGAGAATTGAGGGAAGGGATCGAGTCTCATCTTGTAATGGGGCAAATGGTTGATTAAGATGGACAAGGGGTGAAAGAGAGAAAGTCAAAAAACGTGCAAGAATTTTTTCATCTTGACGTTTTGCAAACTCCGATGTCGGCATTTCAAATCTCATTTGCCCGTGGTCATGTTTGCAAAGTAATGCATGGAGGATAAAGTGGTGAATGCAGAGACAGTTTATTGAGGATGAATGAAGAATGAGGGATGTGATGATGGATTAACTAAAAGTGATTCTATATAAAGTACTTTTTAAAACTCGTCAGCCGTGGATTCCTTGCCACCATAAGAAGAGGATCTAACGTTAGGGATCTTGCCACTCGTTTTGTCTTGATGGGCCTTTTGCTATTGGGGAAAAAAAGGGTTAGCTAAGGAAAAAGTCATCAGGGCAGCGATGCTCGACTTACTCGTTCTTCTTGTAGACGTTCATTCTTGGTTTTGAGCTTTTCCGTTCGATTACTAGTGTTACCACCGCCGCCAGCCGTCAACTCCACGTTGATCTGTCGGTTCTTCAAGTAAGTGTGATGGAAGGCCAATGATTTCTATCAGCAGATAAGTTAGCTATCCATCTATTCAAGTGGAGGGGTTCGTTCACTTACGTTCAGGTGACTTGAATCTTGGAATTCAAGAAAGGCGAATCCTTTAGGCTTCTTGGTTTCCTTGTCAGTGAGTAGTCGTACCGAAACAAGTCCTCCGGCCGAAGCAAAATGTTTTTCGAGATCTTCCTTGGTGGTGGTATACGATAGATTGCCTACAAACACGATAAACCGACTGCCTTCAGCCGCCTTTGTCTTTCCTCGCCGAGTCTTTTTCTTTGCTGGTTTGTTTTCGGTGTCTGCTGAAGGGAGATCGATCTTGGTGCCTTTACGAACGTCGTCTTTGGTGTCAGGTTGATCACTGTCAGCTTTACGTTTGTTGTTCTTGGTGGTGATGGTGGTGGTAGGTTGGGCTTCTTCTTGATCGGGGACAAGATCGGATTCAGGGACGGCATTGTCTTCATCAACAGTCTTGCCCTTTTGCTTTTGTCGAAAAGAGGCGGCCTTCTTTTCACGTTTGGTCAGCTTTTTTCCGTCAGCCATTGGATGTGTCAGTGTGTGGTATAAAAGAAGAGAAAGAGAGGACAAAAAAAAAAAGATGAGAAAATTTTTTTCTGTCATAGAATTGCCAACTCCGCCACCTTATTTTTGGACCCCAGCTTACCAAGAGCAATGTCGATTCATGCTCTCTGCTACAAAGATTTTGGCCCTAAGAATCTAGACGGTAGTCATGGAGATGGTTTCAAGTAAGCTTTATTGAGTGCATGAGGCCATGTTTAAGCTATATGGGGATGAAGGTAGTTTCAGGGCTTGGAATGTCTAACCTAGTGTCATGTCCAAGAGAGTGAAGGAGGGGAGGCGAAGGTATGTGGATAAAATAACTAACCTAGTGCCAAAACCAAGAGAATGGAGGAGGAAAGAGCTGTCCAGCGATGCCAAAAGTGCCAGTGATGGTGGAAAAAGGCGAATAGATAAACGAATAACGATGTTTAGCAGTGCAATGGCTAGGGAATCTACAGTGGAATGGAGTGCAATAAAAAAAGAATCCCCCAATCTAACCACATGTCCATCCAGTCCTGGTATTAGAGAGCCGATAAACGTTACCATCATATTCGATCTATCAAGAAAAACAGGAGCAGCGACGCAAAAGGTAAATGTTAGTCATGGTTAGGCAAAGATGGACAAGATGGTAAGAAGGAGAGAGTTACTCTGCATTCGTCGTCAAGATCGTTGTATAGAGGGCGAGTCGTTCGTGATGTGTTGTCAATGTCGATGGAAAGAAAAAAGGGATGAAGAAGCAAAGAAGATGCAATAAAAAAGGATGGACGGGAAAAATAATGCTTTGTAGCCAGGCGGAGTTTGAAACCAGGGAGGGCAAAAATTCAGGTCGAGGAAGACTAATCGTGGCATCGAACTAGTAGTTACTTTTGAGTATCACTGGACATTGACATGGGATATCGAAGGATAGATTATCAGAGATAGGACAATGGATCATAGAGCATGCTTACCCTTAAAGATCATGCGCCCTATTCCATGAGCTTTTTCTTGAGTTCCCATTGGACAGCATATATTTAACGCCCCCTTGCTGCTATGTTTCTTTGAAAAGCATCTACATTCATCACGGGCATATGAGAAAGTCATACTCCCAAAGTTTACCTTTTGCGTTGGGACGGGTGGTATGGATCAGGTGATATCGCGATGCATAATATAGCGTATGTGTATGTGTGTGTGTGAATAGGGTTTGTATTGTATAATTCTATGTTACGCATCATACTTTGTAAAAAGTGTGATCATCATCATTGGACGATTGCTTTTATTTATATAAGATAAGATATACTATAGGATGAAAATATACAATAGACGGAGGGAGGGGGGAGGGAGTAATTACTAGATGATAGATGGAAAGGGTGATACTATGGTTACTTTGTAGCATTCTTCTCCAACAGCAGTTCACGAAGCCATTTGATTTCATTCTCCAGTTCATGGACCCGTTGTTGTAGCTTGTCAGATTTATCGGTCATCTCTTGCACAGTTTGAGCCATGGCTTGTTCTTTTTGCTTCTTTTTGATACGGAATCTGGCACTGGCGGCTGTGTTACGTCGTCGCTGTATGCATAAAGAAGAAGGGACGTGAGTGAGCGAGTGATCATCTTATTGTATGTGTCCCACATACCTTATCATCATCGGCGTACAATCGATCGTCCGTGGTAGAAGCGATGGAGGGTCGTTTGCCATTATCATTGATGCTTGTGTCGTCTGCTGGTAGTGTCGTCGTTGAGTTGGCAGAACCGTTTGGTAACAAAAAGAGGTTATTACTGTTGCTGCTGGTGCTCTCTACGGTGGGTTTGGGAAGAAGAGTGGGTGGTCGAGAAGAGAGGAGAGGTTTGAAGGAGGAGTCTGTCGTTGATGCAATTGGAGCAAGTGCAGGATGAGTGAGTGGAGCGGTAGGAGGTAATGTTGCTAGCGTTGGTTGTTGCTGTTGTTGTTGCTGGGCAAGAGTCATGTCAAGATCTAGATACTGGGCGAGGTGTTCGTACATGGCTTTATCCAAATCGAAGGGTGCTGTTTTGTCTTCTAAAAGGCCTTGTCCCGGTGTGACATCGTAAGTGAATTTGGCATTAGTCTATAAAGAACATCACGTTGGTTAGTTCATGTTGATAAAAGTCGATTGATTGGCACTGCCAACCATTTGGTCATAATCTGTTTTCACCTACCCATAGATCCAAATCGGCCGCTGCGGCTTCTTCATTGATATGAGAAGGAGGTTGGTCAAGAGGATCAAGTGCAAGTGAATCCAAAGAAGAGGATGGATATGTATAAGACATGATGAATTAAAAAGTGGGAAGAGAAAGAAAGAAAAGCAAAAATGGAAACTAGACTCAAATAGCACCCAAAAAAAAAAAGAGGCTTGCACACCCCGCTGGCTGATTCAGCAAATGCGCCCCGGTAAGCCAACCTCAGTAGTACAGGGACCTTATCTTGAGCCAATCAAATCGTTCCCCCTTCCCTGGTGCTGGGTAGCCATTTATACTCCGATTGACGCACCCCTTGTCAATGTTGTGTGGGGCCACGTCGACAGTCTTTCCAAAAAGTGAGGGCATCCTGGTGGAAAGTGCTATTGGAGACTCGACGAAGGGAAAGAAAAAGTGGAGGGTAAAAAAAAATGCCTTCCTCCATGTGAAACAAAGCGAGGAGTTTGTTCCTATCGTATAAGGAAAGGGGAGTCAGCACTTCATAAAAGGTGATCCATGTCCGAAACCCGCTGGCAAAAGTAGACGGCCCGAGAGTGGGGGACGGCCAAACTCTTTTCTGCGTTCCTTGGAAGATCGAAACTGGGTATTTCATAGTCAGGTTAGAAAGTTGATTGGGTAGGATGCTGACTCTTTCGACCAGTCGGGGCGAGCTGGGTTTGAAATTGACCCATTCATGCAACCACGTCCATTTTCAAAACCTCGATACCGGTGCTCCACATTCTCTTTTTTTTTCATTTGTTGTTTTTGGACTGGGTCTAAAAGGAGGCAAGAGATTTGCAGCATGTACACACTGGAAATAATGTGGGCGTTCGGTAGTGCGAATGCATTTTGAAGAATACATGCCCCCCCTGCGCATCAAAGATAGATGCATTGGCTGTACGGAGAGGTATCTATGCAGTTCCTGAGTACATTACTGGGCTTTTTCGGTGACTAGCCCACTCCCCTGGGTCTTTTCTGTCACATCCAAAAGAGCTGCTGGACCACAGTGGCCGTTTTCGGTGGGACCACTCAACAGGGTTCATTGACCGCCCTTGTCATGTCATGTACCACCATCTGAAAAGTGATAATGACATGATAGTCTGGTCCTTCTACAAAGTACTTCCCAATTGCTCTCTTTTTTTTGAATCTTCACGGGTGTTTCCTAACGCTGGTTTGTGAGCCATTGTTTGGTTGATTTCATGCAAAAGAAAAAGTCAAAAAGATGGTTTCAAATGAGTTTTTATTGATTGATGTTTGTAAACTACGACTACGCCCTAGGTCTGAATGAGGTGAGTATCTACATGAAAAGCTGTGACAGGACTAATCTAGTGCAATTACAATGGAAGAGATCTGACTGGCTGAAGGTGTACATGATCATGAGAAAGAATGAGTTCCCTCGAGGCGATCACTGAAGAATGTTTGCTAGTAAGAGTCAAGTCAAAGGTAGTTCCATGCCTCTGGAAAGGCTTAAAAATATTGATGAAGAAGGAAAGAAGGAACGAAGAAAAGGAGAAGGAAGAAAAATCGGTTGGGACTTGACGCTCCAGATGATTTTGCAATCCCTCCTGCATTTCAACCCCCGCTTTGATGACAAAAGAATCACTCTGTCAGTCTTTTTCTTTCCTTCTTCTTCGCTTCTTCATCACTTTTTTCTTTCCATCGACATTACCAGCGCACCACGAACGACTCATCCTCTATACAAATACCATGAACGACGAGCGCAGGGTAACTCTCTCCTTCTCACCATCTTGTCCATCTTTGTCTTCCCTTGACTAACATTTACCTTTTTGCATCATCGCTCCTTTTTTTTGCAAAAACGAATGGAATGGCAACGGATATAGTCTCTCTCGCACCATGACTGGACGTACATGTGGTTAGATTAGGGATTAGGCTCAAGAAATTACGAAAGATATGGGGTATCCTCGCAAGTTTTTTAGGTGCGCTTACTTTACCATTGTAGATTCTGTAACCGTTGCAATTCAAAGATTACCATTTCTTAGCTCGCTTCCTCTGGACACTACTACTGACACTTTTGGCCCCCCAAATCTTTCCCCCTCTTCTTCATTCCGTAGCTCATTACACTAGATTAGTCAATCCATAGCAAGTCTGTCTTCGCGGTCTCCCAATTTAGCCAATCCATAGTCTCGTTCACTTAATAAAACTTGATGAAAAACCATCTACATGATTCTCTTCTATTGCAAAAGCTCTTGTCATTATGAAAACTCTGATCCAACAGTGCAAATCACCCGGTGTATAGGGTAGGGCGGAGTTTGAAAAAGGGAACTTTTTTTTGACGTTTTGAAAACTCGTCGGTTTTGAACTCCATTTCTTCTTGAAGAGTTATCCTATTCCTCAAAACCGGAATAGACAACCCCCCGTCAAATTTCACATGGAACAAGGTAAAACTCAAATCTAGTGATTGATCCACAGAACGAACTATCATATTGCTGTATGCGTCCGTTTGCATCACACAATGCGTCCACAACAACGACTGATTCGAGTGGCATCAAAGACGGTGATCCGCTCACAGAAACCCAACATCCTTTACATCATTCGATAGATAGAAAGCATCCCTTTCTCCGCAAAAAATTTGGATGCAGGTCATTTATCTCGCTCACAAGAATATACATGTCCAAGAAAAGTGCACTTTTTTCAGGGGAATGCTGCGGACAGAACCACTGGGACAGAACCAATCTGTGTATGCTGAATTTTGTGGACAATAAGGACTGATTGGCGGGGGGACTCTCTGAGTCCCTGACATGAGTCCCGGGCATAGCTGGGGCTCAATTAGAAATGAAGATAAAACCGCCCCGCCAGGCTTACACACCAATGGTTGATTCTTTTATTTTGCCCGTGCCGCATTTAGCCCACCTACCAGCCTCTGCAAGAAGTTGTTCCCCGCGATCGACGAATAACATGACCGACTGGCGGCGAAAGAACTCAGTCCTGGCGATCCTATTCAACCTATCGTCGCTGAAAATGCATTTTTACAGGTGATCATGATGTTCAGGATGACTTTTATACAAGACTCAGTGCTCGTGATGGAGCTCCACCCCCTGCCATCCCATTTGGGAGCATTCAACCTTCTCTGATCCAGCCTATTTGCCATTTAAAAGGAAAGTCAACATCATAGCATTAGAATGTAATAGCATGCTCTCTCTGATATGTTAAAAATCTGCTGCAAATTGAAGTTCAGGAACACGATTCTGCCCACACACTCCTCCAACAATATGTTCCTATGCATTCTAGATTTCAAACCCCGATTGGCTATAAGATAATTTTTTGGCCCGTACTAATATTTTGCTCCTTCTTCCCCTCGTCGTTACTTTTTTGCCTCCATTGTCATTCTCTTTACTCCACGACGCCAAACTAACGAGCTAACGAACGAACGAACGGTAACTCTCCTCACGTCATGTTCCTCTTTTGCTTACCATTACTAACTTTTTGCCTTTTGCATCGTTCCTCTTTATTTTGACACTAGATCGGCTACAACGATGACGACAACGATAGGGACGACGACGATGCTAATGACGACTCCACCACTGCTTCAGGTCGCCTAAAAAGGCTCTTTTTAAAATTTTCAAATGTAAAAAACATGGGGAAACCCTCGCAATTTTTTTTTAGGTGCACTCCCATTCCATTGTAGAATCTCGTAGTCCAAGTTACCAATAAAAGTGTATCAATTCTTTGCCCATACCCTCCCGCTACTATCACTGATACTTTTACACAGCGTGGCCGTTTTTGTCCACCTCCATTTGCTTACTTTTACAGCAGCTTAGTCATTCCCATTCTTGTTGCCATTAGACAATAGCTTATTACGACCCCAAACATAGCCTGTACCATAGCCCTTTAGTCCTATCCCATCAATAAAGCCTACTTGAATCATCCTACGAAAGACGTTTTTCAAATCCACAACCATGACAATACCATGTACATTATAAAGACCAAACTACAGATGAGTAGCTCATCATTGGCAACTCCTAAAACACCATTGTTTGACTAGTTGTAGTGAATCTAATGACAAGTACATGATCGAAAGATCTATCTTCGCATACATACAAAGATTTATATTATTTCCACAGTATTAAAAAAAAGTGGTTTGTAACTTTGCTATTTCCTAAAGCTATAAGAACCTTAAATCTGGCTCTCGTATTGGCTGGAAAAAAATTCGTTTGGAATGGCGCTAAATGTGATTGGTTTGGGTTTCACTGAGCTCCAAATGTTGTTTGAAGCCCCGGTTTGCGGGCTCCTGTCTCTCTCAGGCACTGCTGACCC
>LT554202.1:148022-161673 GCA_900079185.1 Absidia glauca
CGCTGGAGCTTATGCAAAAAAAAGTCATGGAGATGGGCTCAAGTAAGTTTTTTATAGACTACATGAGACTATGCTTAAGCTACATGTCCTAGTGGCAGTGCTTGTCATGGAGTGACTAATCTAGTGTAATGAGCTAAGGAAAAGGGAGGAGGAGAGTATACTAGCGTTGTCCAATGTATCAGTAGTAGTAGGCACTGAGAATGGGTCAATAAATAGTGCACTTTATCGGTACAATGGCTAGGGAATCTACTATGGACAGATAAATGGATGAAGAAAAAAAATTCAAGGGTTTCCCCATGTTTTTTACATTTGAAAATTTCAAAAGGGCCTTTTTGGGCGACATGGAGCAGTGGTGTAGTCGTCATTAGCATCGTCGTCGTTCCTATTGCCGTCGTCATCGCTGTAGTCGGCCTAGTGTAGAAAGAAAGAGGAATGATGCAAAAGGCAAAAAGTTAGTAATGGTGAGCAAAAGATGATCATGACGTGCGAAGAGGAGAGTTACCGTTCGTTCGTTCGTTTGCTCGTTCGTTCGTTCGTTTGCCGTCGTGGATTAAAAAAGAATAACAATGCGGTAAAAAAGTAATGACGAGGGGAAGAAGGAGCAAAATTAATGGACGGGCAAAAGGAAAAGTTCTTAAGCCAAATCGGGGTTTGAAATCTAGAGCGCATAGACACCTATTTTTGGAGGAGTGTGTGGGCAGGATGTTTGAAACATCACTAGGCTTTGTTTTTCATCAGAGAAAGACTTATTTTTATTAATCAACATCAATGTTATACATAAGAGAGCGAGGGATAAAGGGGAGGGGGATGATGATTAGGCTACTGTACTATATTCAGACCACTAATACTAAGCAACATGTAGACTACTTGGAGTGAGCATTTTCACGCATCAAGTTGAGAGCCGAGCCAGCCTTGAACCAAGCGATTTGACCATCGTTGAAGGTATGATTGAGGGGAATGTCTTGGGTAGAGCCATCTGACTTGTGGAGACGTAGGGTCAAGGGCTTGCCTTCCTTGAAATCGGTCAAGCCAAGAATATCCACCTTATCCGAGGGGTCGATCTTGTCATAGTCAGCAGGGTTGGCGAACGTCAAGGGCAGCATACCCTGTTTCTTCAGATTTGTTTCATGGATACGTGCAAAGGACTTGACAATGATGGCGGCACCATTCAAAAAGCGAGGTTCCAAAGCAGCATGTTCACGAGAGGAGCCTTCACCATAGTTTTCATCACCCACCACGACCCAGCGCACGCCGTCCTTTTTGTAATCCCGGGCGGTTTCAGGAACACCCTTGTATTCACCCGTGTACTGATTCTTGACCTTGTTGACAGCGCCGTTTTCCGCATTGACAGCACCGATGAGCATGTTGTTTGAGATGTTGTCCAGGTGGCCACGGTACTTGAGCCAAGGACCAGCCATTGAGATGTGATCGGTGGTACACTTGCCCTTGACCTTGATGAGAATGGGCACGTTGGAGATATCCTTTCCATCCCACTTGTCGAACGGCTTGAGGAGCTGGAGGCGGTTGGACTTGGGGTCGACGGCCACGTTTACGTTGGATCTATCGGCAGGAGGTTGTTGGTAGGTGTTTTCGCCAGCGTCGTAGCCCTTGGGGGGTAATTCATAGCCATGGGGTGGTTCGAGCTTGTACGGTTTACCGTCGGCACCGGTGAGAGAGTCGGTCAGAGGGTTGAAGGTAAGGTCTCCAGCAAGGGTCATAGCAGTAACGATTTCAGGGGAGGCGACAAAGGCATGGGTGGCGGGATTGGCGTCATTTCTGCCGGTAAAGTTACGGTTGTAGGAGGTGATGATGGAGTTTTTGTCGCCTTTCTTGATATCTTTACGATCCCATTGACCAATGCAAGGGCCACAGGCATTGGCAAGGACCACACCGCCAGCATCAGTGAGTACCTGCATGATCCCGTCACGTTCGATGGTGGCACGAATTTGTTCAGATCCAGGGGTGATGGTGAATTGGGACTTGACTTTTGTACCATGGTCTGCGGCTTGTTGGGCAAGGGAGGCCGAGCGAGCCATATCTTCATAAGACGAGTTGGTGCAGGAGCCAATCAAACCGACCTTGAGTTCTTGAGGCCAGTCATTCTTCTTGAGGGTTTCCTTGAACTTGGACAGAGGAGTAGCGAGATCAGGAGTGAAGGGCCCGTTGATGTGAGGTTCCAAAGTATCCAGGTTGATTTCAATCAGTTCGTCGTATTTAGCGTCTTGATCGGCACGGAGATTGGGAGCAAAAGATTCAGCGTACTTTGCAATATCGCCCCTGTTGGTGGCACGAAGGTAATCCGCCATTCGACTGTTGAAAGGGAAGATGGAGGTAGTGGCGCCAATTTCAGCCCCCATGTTGCAGATTGTGCCCATACCAGTACAAGAGATAGAGTCTACACCGTCACCAAGGTATTCGACAATTGCACCGGTACCACCCTTGACAGTAAGGATCCCAGCCACTTTAAGAATCACATCCTTGGGTGACGTCCAGCCATGAAGTTTACCAGTCAGCTTGACACCGATGACCTTGGGGCATTTGAGTTCCCATGGGATATCCGCCATCACATCCACGGCATCAGCACCGCCCACACCGATAGCCACCATACCCAGTCCGCCAGCATTAGGAGTGTGAGAATCCGTGCCAATCATAAGCCCACCAGGGAATGCATAGTTCTCGAGAATGATTTGATGGATGATACCAGACCCTGGCCGCCAAAAGCCAATATTGTATTTCGCCGTTGCCGTTGCCAAAAAGTCGTACACCTCCTTGTTGATATCGATCGCACGAGCCAGATCCTTGACACCACCCACCTGAGCCTCAATCAAATGATCACAATGGACAGTAGTAGGCACAGCCACACTAGGAAGACCCGCCGACATAAATTGTAAAAGTGCCATTTGCGCCGTGGCATCTTGACAAGCAACACGGTCTGGACGAAGCTTGAGGTAGGATTGTCCACGCACGATATCTTGATTGGCAGCATCATCCAAGTGACCATAAACAACCTTTTCTGATAATGTCAAAGGCCGATTCAATCTAATGCCAAGAATAACGAGTGAGTTCACTTTTGTCTCTCGCTTTTTTTTTTCTTACCTTTTGCGCACGATTTGCAAGTTATCTTCAATACGTTGGTAGTTGATAAACTTGTCTTGTTCGAGGTTAGACATGGCCACCTTTTGTTTGGCAAAGTTCCCACTGACTTGAGCAAAAGTGCGAGCGGGGACATGGGTGCGAATGGTGGGGACAACAGCCTACATGAGCTCCACATGTGTTAGTGGGGTCGATCCTTAAAAGTTGAGATGGTGTCTATTGACTTACCTTAGCGGCTTTCATAAATGGAGCAGACGACAACATGAGTCAGTATTCAATATGGGGCTCTGACAGTGCAAAGCTGTAATGTAAGAGGGGGGAGTTGAAAAGAAAAACAAAAGAAAGAAGGAAGGGAAAAAAAGAAAAACTAGGGAGGTATTTAAGCGAGAGACAGAAATGTTCAAACTCCGATTCATGTGAAATGAAAAAAGTGTGTGGCCACGGTTTCACTAGCCACCCCTTACTTGTGGAAAGTTCACCTCCTTCCTCATCATGTCACTACAAGCATCAAAAATAGATCATCGTTCTCTTATGAATTGCATAGATTCACTTTTGCCGCCGAGGAAAGGTGCAAAAAGCAGGAGATACAGAGTTCGTTAAAAGTATATAGCCAATTATAAGACTTTTAGCGTAACAAGACTAGATCAGAGGGCCTACAAACCTTTTTGGCCCATCATCGCCACTTCCATACAATGATAAATCAAGTCCCTTCTTTAAGGAGGTATGCGTTTTTGTTTTGCTGCCTTGTGTTTAGGGTTTGAAAGCTCACCACTGCTGAATTCAAACCCCGCCATGGGCGGCGTTCGGCTGAACATCATCCTGCTCCTCATTTCCATGACAACGGTATTCCATGACAACGGTACACCAGACAAGGATAGAGAGAAAGAAAAAAAACTATTTCATAATGAATGACAAAGTGAACGTACTAGAAAAAGCACTGCCTATTTGGCGCCTTTTGTTGATCTCAAGGATTACGCATGAAATAGAGTTTTTCACGGCTCTACATACTGTTCCTTACCCTGCCCGCCCCTTTTTCACTTTTATGCCCCCCTCCCCAATAATGGGTGATTCTTATTGACAGTGATTATCAAAGAGATGGTCAGTAATGTAATGATATGTAAGAAAAACAGCCTCTTCCCCCCCGTCGTAACGACGCCCGTTCGTCCATGGTTACGCACACAACAAACAACAATATCACCGTAAACACAACGAATGCATGAACCCCAATGTATTTTGCTTCAAGAGTTCCCATAACACAAATAAACCAGTCTATTTATCTAATGTATCTAAAAAAGTAAGTGCGGGGGATCAAAGACTATGATGATGGTGAGAGGCAGAAGGACATGCCGAGATAGAAGCCACCCAAGGATCCGTCAAGAGCATCGGCAGAGTAAATCGGTGTTGGGGATTGGGCTCCAATAGGCGAGCGATCGTCGGTCGTGCATAACGTGGTATATAGGCCAACAAGCTGCCCCTGTTATTCAAATAAAGGCGGTAGTTCGCATCAAGACCAGGTCGAGGGACACGCCAAGCAAATCTACGGAGCACCATACATACAAAGATTATACCACAGGACCAGAGATCGGCCGAGAACGCACTGTATTCTTTTTGACTGTATTGCTCAGGGGCAATGTACGGGTCGGAGCCAAAGATGCCTAAAATCACGCAGAGGATCAGCATCACAACCAATGTCTCCTCCTTCAATCTTTTTTCTTACCTGAGCATAATGCTTCCTTCTTTTGTAATGGATATCGGACCACTACAGCGGTACCGAAATCAATGATCTTGACAATGTTGTGTGTAGTCATCACCAAGTTATCCAATTTCAAGTCCCTAGCAACAAAAAAGTAAGAGATCCTAGTGTAGACTTTTTCATTTTTTTCTTACCTATGGCCTATACCCACGCTTTGAAGATAGGCCACACCATTCAAGAGTTGCCGCCAACAACAGTTGATTTCCTCGGTAGACATTGTCGATTCCATCACTACGGTAAACATATCGAACGGAGCGTACTCCATGACCTGGTAAAACGTTGCGCCTTCTTGGATGATGTCGAGGGTTTCGATAATGTTGATATGATGCAGTGTGGATCCAATACAGAATTCCGCGGTGACCTTTTTGACATAATCCCGTTCTGATTCGTTCACCAGTCGTTTGCGATACTCCTTGACAGCAAACACCTTGTCGTCTATGGCTCGGCGAATGATGCGCACCGATCCCCCGGATCCCTGGCCAATAAAGGAGCCTAAAAAGCACACATACACACAGAGTGAAAAGAGTCAGTCTATTGGCAAAAGGTACGGGTATGGCTTACCCCATTTTCCATAACGTTGCTCTAGATCCTTGTTGAATTCGTTGCCAAACGAATAGGTGCTGTTGGTGCTGACGGAGGACCGAGTCGAGGATCGAAGGCTGCTGAGTGGGTGGAGGCGGAAGAGGTGCTTGAGGCCATTAAAGAGCGAATCGTGCCGTTCCAGGTGGTTGAAGTGCGTTTCCTTGTAATGATCGTTGTAGGTGGGTTTCTTAAAGATGAATTGCTGAGCGAGCCGTTGACGATTGTTCTGAGGTTGAGGGGGAGGCGGTGTTCCCAGTCTATTGGTTGACGTTTGGCATTGTAGTCGTGCTTCGGTTGAGTTGAGGGGATCTGATGTTGGAGAAAGATCATTGACTGTCTTGTTTGCCAAAGGGAGGGTGGTGGCATGTTCCTTTACTGTTGGCGATGTCGAGTGGCTGCTGCTGGGTGACATGGGCTGGTATGGGCTTGTTTGCTGAATGTCCAAGAGATGGGTTTGTAATGGCCTGTCTACATGGACGCTTGTTATCTTGTTAGACACCCCATGTTGTTGCTGATCCTCTTGTCGTTCCATGGCGGTACCATTAAATCAGGTGATTTAATTTGGAGAATGGGGAGAGGAAGAAAGAGGTTTTGCTTTTTCGAAAGAAAAAAAAAAGTTATGATCGTCGTCGGCGTTTGAAAATTTCCTCTCCAGTTAATGCAAGAAATGGAATTGGAGTGGTTTCAAGTTGATAGGGCTGACTGGCAAATCAATCGTCAATTGTATGGGTAGTTGGTAATATGCTTCCATTGATATGAGAGTAGTTGTATAAAGGCTATGCTTGGTAGCTTCCTTTTCCATTATGCTTGCTCTGTTAGTGGAGCGAGTTGGATCAGGCTGTTGCTAAGCAACCACCCTACGCCAGAAGGATCGGGGAAAACATTACTAAACTAAAGGAGACGGCTTGAGTACTGGCCGTCTTTTTCATCGACAATTCACCCTAAGATCTGCATATGAGCCATATGTTCCGTAATCTCTTACATGTGACTCTCTCTATTTCACCCTACATGTCACTTCATAAACCCATACCTCCAGCTTTATTCATTACAACAGAAGACGAAGACCACTATCTAAACTATTCTACTATTTCTTATCGTTAAAGTTGAGAGAGATGCTATTGACACAATGGCGTTCATCCGTAGGAGTTTTGAAGCCTTCCCCTTGGAAGACATGGCCCAAATGAGACTGGCAGTTCGCACAGACAATTTCGATTCGTTTCATACCAAGAGAAGTGTCTTCATGACGAACCACAGCGCCAGGGATTGCATCAAAGAACGCCGGCCACCCACAGCCACTGTTGAATTTGGTACCAGAGGTGTAGAGAGGAGCATCGCAGGCTGCACAATTGTAAACGCCTAATCATCAACACTCATTATTAGCTTCATTCCTTCATTCCTGCTAAAAGTTCCCCCCCCTCCTCCATTTTCTTACCTTCTTTGTCGTGCTTGTCATATGCACCTGTCCCGGGGGCTTCAGTTCCCTTCTCTCTCAACACCCTGAATTGTTGAGGAGTCAAGATGGCTCGCCATTCGCTTTCGGTTTTCATAACGTTGGATAAAGATGGCGTGAGGGTGACAAAAGATCGCTGGTAATAGGTAAGTTTGTTGTATTGGAGAAAGCTTTTAGTAAGTCGAATCGATCGTAGTCTGCTTATCAACATGCAAAAAGTCAAAAGAGAAAAGACCCAGTTGAGAAAATCTTGCTGAGTCTTTGACTAACTATTTTAAACTCCGAAGATAGATCGGAGTCGCAAATTCATCCAACTCGTTCTTTTTTTGCAGACGGAGATTGACAAATGCAAATTCCAACTTTTTGTAAAGAGTGAATAATTTCTCTGAACTGAAATAGATAACCCATCCTCAAATTTTACAGGCAGCCCAACGCAATATATATCTATTGAATGGTACCAAGAAACATACAATTGGATACTCGATGGGTCCGTGAGCGCTGCAAGATGCCTAAAAAAGTGACTGACTGGAAGGGTATCAAAACCGGCCATTCACTCAGCCAAATCATACTTTCTTAACATTATCGGAAAGATCACATAGTATTCTGGGATCATACTGAATTTGATGGTAGGTTGTCTATCCCGTTCGAACACACAAACGTCGTTTTCCAAGGGGCAATTTTTGTAAAAAGTGGATGGCCCGTCCTTTTTTACGGACGGAGTTCAAAAATTATTGGAAAATGTAAATCCCACCTTTTGGTAAAGAGCAATTGATTTCTCAGAACTGAGATGGACAACCCATCCTCAAACTTTATAGGCAACCCAATGCAATGTATATCTATTGATTGATATCAAGAAACATGCAATTGTAAGTTCAATGGGTCCGTGAGCGCCGCAAGAAGCCTAAAAGAGCGACTGGTTGGAATGGTATCTAAAACGGACATTCACTCAAGGAAACCAGGTTTTCTTGACATTATTCAAAAGATAACATAGTATTCTGGGTCCATGTTGAATTTGATGGTAGGTTGTCTATCCCGTTCGAAGAAAAATGGCGCCGTTTGAAAACTCAATTTTTGGAAAAATTCTGTGGCCAGAAGCGGAGTTTGAACATTTGGCAGACAGGTTTTTCTACCCATTCCCTTTCTCTTTCCCTTTCTCTTTCCTGCAGATATTGTTTAGCCAAACGATCGCTTTCCTCATGCTACTATGGTCAAGGTAAAAAAAAACTCTTCTGATTTCATTGCATTCTATCTCTTCTCATGTTGGCAAATGTACACATCTACTGACTTGAATTGCATGTAGTGCCAGTATGAAAATGGTATCAATGATTGTCCTGTTACCTAATCTCATCCCAACGTTTTGTGTCCTATAACCAGAGTAAGCCCATTGATGGAGAAGCAAATAGAGCCATAAGAAGGCAAAGGTATGGTAGGCGATTGACTCACTCATTCTCTTCTATATATAGATACTCACCAGTGGTTCAAAAAGCTATATTGATGCTCCTACTTGGTGATGGTCTGGTTCCCAAGTACATAGGCTGGTTGATCTGCGGTAATGTTGACGGGATAGGTATGTTTTGTTATAACTGTTTCATAAGGAAGCGTTTGTCTTTTTTAGGGAATGGGTGATGGAGATGGTATGGCGCGGGTCATAAGCAAACGACAAGGGGGGAGGGGCACGGACTTTTGTGATATGGTAGCGGTGGATGATCTCCTTACGATGGAGTCGGTCCCTCGGTTACAAATGAATTGGATGCATCCCTATTATGGATCAAGCAGCTGATTGGGGTTGATAACAAGAACCATGCGAGGCGGTGTGGCCATATGGCAAAAGGGTTTGATCTTTTGTGGCAGACTGACATCAACTTAAAAAAAATCATGGCAGGTAAGAATAAAATGGCATAGAAACGTGTTACCTTGGCAACTGATTCACATCTCTTACTCGAAACGCAGGTATAAAAAGGGGGAAGGGGTCTATCAGTGTTTCATTAGCATAGTAAGCACTTTGATTTGACGGATAGGCATTGGCGGTGCAACATTAGGAACATAGCCTTGTTTTTAGATTAGTGTACTTTACTTTGTATCTAGACGTCTATATGATCACAAATAAAAAACTCATACGGATCTTTACATCATGTCCTTGTTACAACATGTATAAGGTATGGCTTGCTCTGCGAACTTTTGTACCTGACCGGCTATAATGAGATGATTCTCGGTCAAACAGTAGGTAATCGAACTAAAGATGGGTCCTAATCATCTGATGTCATTTATCGGGTCTCCTTTCTCCATTAATGCATGTTTGATGGGTTCCCTGCTTCTAAGTAAGAAGAAAACTCTTTTTAGGCTCACAATTTAAAACTGTTTGCGCATTGGTACGAATTCAAACTTGACGACTAATAAACCCTTTTCCTACATATCACATCTACAAACAAAGAGCCAGTACAGTCTGGCACATCACAGTCTTTTCAAGTAAAACGGGTATGGGTGTGTACCTTTTTTTCGACGGGCGGGGTTTGAAATTACATTTTTTACCGACCACAAGATGGTGCGGATAGCATCTAAACTTTTTGTTTTTTGTTTGTTTGTTCCCCCCTTCTCTTTTTTTCTCACCACCTTTTTTTTTACCTCTCTCTCTTTCTTTCTTCCTTCTTCTCTCTTACTTTATCACCTTCACCACATTCCACTTGACCTTGGTTTACATGTCTCAACAGCTACTGAAACTCCCGGATGCTTTACTCTTAAAAGTCATCTACCACCTGAATCTTCAAGAATTGCAACAGTTGGGACAGACGAGCAGGCAATTCCATGAGCTCGTTTACAACAACCCTCGCGTCTGGCATCAGCATGTCCTGTTTCCGCCCAAGGATTCCCGCATCACCGATCAGTTTATACGACAGCTTGTACCTCAAATCACTCGTCATTATGGGATTCACACACTCCGACTGATACAACTTCCGTTAACATGGCAAGGCTACATGTACATCTTTGATCAGTTTGCACACTCTGTTGATCATATTCAGCTGGAAACAACATTTACGGTTCTTCAAGACTTGGTCCACCACTTGACGATCTTTGCGGCCAACCTAGCCGTGATACAACAAGACAACCATATCCCTATCACCTTCCGACAATACTGTATCGACGCTTCTCATTATCATCAAGTGCTTGTCGACCATTCTTACTTGGGGGAATCGAATGTGGCGCAAATCACCCGGCGATTCTTGTCACATAGCAACAAAGGAACTGGGGGTAGCCGCCTTTCAAATCTGGATGATCCGCCTTTTGAAAGATTACGTCAATGGCAAGTCCGCTGCACAGACCATCCTACCGACTCGAAAAGTGGCGAAGGTGGTGACTGCATTGTGCAACTGGAATCTCTGGTGTCTTTTCTTTCTGGTAGCCAATTGATCAACAATACGCCCGCGGCTGCTGCTGCGACCATCACACCAATCATTGCTTCTCCTTCACATACATCAGCATCATCACCATCCAGCACACCTCATATCATGGCGGGTCAGAAACGAACTCAAGACAAGCTGGATCCATCCAATCGACAAAGGCAAAGGCTGGTCTCTCCCCCACGCGCATCATCTCTTTATGTCTGAATAGTGACTTTGTAGTGTCCCATTTTTCCCACGCACCCCTAACAATAGTAACATCACTTTATATCTAGCCTAGTTAATACATAGTATCGTTCTCTTTTTTGTCTCTGTCTTTTAACTATACACACGCACATCCATACATCATATCTGATCCCTCTTTATTTAGCCTAGTGCTAACCCAATAAACACAAGCTACTCACATTATCATCATCATTATCATCAGGTCTTTTTGATGTTCGGTATGAAAGAGGGGGTTCTTTTAGTAGCATCATGGCAATTCATGCAAGGGAAGATGGCTGCTATGGATTTGAAAACCATCCCGAAGAAGATGATCGCTCCTTCTTTTCTCGGTTACATCATCCCATGATTATGCCGTATAAGAGAAGGGGAATGTTATCGGGGGGAAAAGATCACAGTACTGATAATGTTTCTCAGTATAGTACAGGAGGGTGCCTACCCTTCGTCGATGGCGGGGGTTGAAATCCAAAAGTCTGCATGAACCTCACTGGAGGTCCAAACTCCGCCTTTCTCATGGTCGATCAAAAGACCTGCAAAAGAAGAGTATATAGGCATAATCTCCTTTTTTGAAAGCAAGGATGAGGGCTCCGTGAGCGAGAGGTCAGTCCTTTTTCTTTTTGGGGGGACGAGATACCTTTCGATTGCCCGAGTCCGTGTGGTTTCTTTTGGTATGCAGATAAATTTTCATTTACTCTACTTCAATGCTTCCTTTACTTATTTCTATACTGTGCAACCCCCCTCTTCTCCTTTCTATAGTCCCTCTTGAGAGATTTCTTGGGCGCGCGTTTGCTCTTGAGACTCTCTTTGTAACAAACAAACAGCAAAGATATATATATCCTGACATCTTTTGGATCTTTTTGTTACTCTTTCTTCTCTTCTTCTCGTTTACCACGATTGCTGTCACTTTCCAGCTCAACCTTACCCCTGATTTCTTCCCCCTCCCCCCTTTTTTCTGCCACTACTTTTCTGTTTCTGCCATGGAAACCATTATGTCGTACGAACCAAAGCCAGTTAACCTTGAAGGTGGTCAATGGTACGTTCGTTTTTAGATTGACATACTGAACAGAGTTTGAAGATTAACTTTTTTTCTACTCCCGCTTAGTGCATGGTGTGGGAAGTATGGCCATAAACGAACGAGTTGCCCACTGTTGAAATAAGCGCTTTCTTTAGTGATGATGTATATCTCACTGTTGCGTGTAGATCTCCCGATCCTCAGCTGTTTCTATCCTTCTAAACCTAACCAACCATTCCCCTTTTAAGCTTCATAGTGAAAAAAAGCACCTTCGTTCCCTTCCTTCTTTCTTTATGCCTTTTCTATGCCACCATGAATGTACATAGCTCTTCAATACCATTCTTTCTCGTCCTCTTTCTTCACAAAGACAGCCCTTTCTATGATGATGACACTTTCTTTTGATTGCATTTTAATAAACAAACAAACAAACACAACAATGATGCTTCATGTTATCAACCCGTAAGCAAAAAGGGGCAGGTGCGGAGTGTAAAACCACACTTTGCATGAATTGGCGGGGCTTGAACATTCGGCGCGGCTGAAGAAAAAAGCTTCCACCTCATTCTCCCACTTTCCATGAAGTGACATTTTCCAGCCAGTCAGGGTCGAGCGGAGTTGAATAAGCCACGAACTAAGTTTTTTTTTGATTCGGGTCCCTGAGCTATATAAAAGGTTCCATTGTTTGTTTTCCCTTTCTTCTTCTTCTTCATCGTTGTTTTCAACAAAGAAATTTATTATTATGTCTGAAGGAAAAGCTAGTAAGTAAACCGACTTTAAGTCAAGTGAGATTGCTGAGAAGGGTGGGGGGAAAGAGGGGAATAGTAAAAGATCACTTTGGCAGGAGGTATCGGAAGGGGAAGCTTGATAAACAAACAAACACTAACCGCGTACCTTTGTACCTTATCTAGTTGGTATTGATTTGGGTACTACGTAAGTTGTTTGACATGAGCAAAAAGGTAACATCATGTCACTCATCTGTCATTTTACCGCTTTAGCTACTCTTGCGTTGGTGTCTGGCAAAACGACCGTGTGGAAATCATTGCCAACGACCAAGGTAACCGTACCACTCCCTCTTATGTTGCCTTCACCGACTCTGAACGTTTGATCGGTGATGCCGCCAAGAACCAAGCCGCTTTGAACACCTCTGGTACCGTCTTTGATGCCAAGCGGTAAGTTGTTGTTAGTGCAAGGAAGACAGGGACATTTAAACTCATCGTGTTCTTATCTTGCGGACCTTTAGTTTGATCGGTCGCCGTTTCGCTGACTCTGAAGTCCAATCTGATATGAAGCACTGGTCTTTCAAGGTTGTTGAAAAGGAATCCAAGCCTATCATCCAAGTTGAATTCAAGGGTGAAACCAAGACCTTCACTCCTGAAGAAATCTCCTCCATGATCTTGATCAAGGTAAGTCATCTCTGCTTCAAGAAAAAAAGGGGTTGGGGAATAGACTGCTCACATTTTACTCCTTGTATAGATGCGTGAAATCGCTGAAGCTTACTTGGGTACTCAAGTCAAGAACGCTGTCATCACCGTCCCTGCTTACTTCAACGACTCTCAACGTCAAGCCACCAAGGATGCTGGTTTGATCGCTGGTCTTAACGGTAAGTGTGAACATCTTGAAGCATATGAAGATGAGGTACTGACAAACGTTTACCTTTGGACCCATAGTTCAAAGAATCATCAACGAACCTACTGCCGCTGCCATTGCCTATGGTTTGGACAAGAAGGATGAAGGTGAAAAGAACGTGCTCATCTTCGATTTGGGTGGTGGTACCTTCGATGTCTCTCTCTTGACCATTGAAGATGGTATCTTTGAAGTCAAGGCTACTGCTGGTGACACTCACTTGGGTGGTGAAGATTTCGACAACCGTTTGGTCACTCACTTTATCCAAGAATTCAAGCGCAAGTTCAAGAAGGATATCTCTGGCAACCCCCGTGCTGTCCGTCGTCTCCGTACTGCTTGTGAACGTGCGAAGCGTACTTTGTCTTCTTCTGCTCAAACCTCCATTGAAATCGACTCCTTGTTCGAAGGTATTGACTACTACACCTCTTTGACTCGTGCCCGTTTCGAAGAACTCAACCAAGATCTCTTCCGCTCCACCATGGAACCCGTTGAAAAGGTGTTGCGTGATTCCAAGATCGATAAGG
>LT554202.1:164135-184778 GCA_900079185.1 Absidia glauca
GTAACTCTCCCCTTCTCACGTCACGTTCATCTTTTGCTTACCATCACTAACTTTTTGCCTTTTGCATCGTTCCTCTTTCTTTTGATACTAGATCGGCTACAACGATGACGACGGCAATAGGGACGACGACGATGCTAATGACGACTCCACCACTACTTCATGTCGCCCAAAAAGGCACTTTTAAAATTTTCAAATGTAAAAAAACAGGGGGAAACCCTCGCAATTTTTTTTTAGGTGCACTCCCATTCCATTGTAGAATCTCGTAGTCCAAGTCACTAATGAAAGTGTACCAAATCTTTGTCCATGCCCTTCCGCTATTATCTTTGATACTTTAACACAGCTTGGCCGTCTTTGTCCGCCTCCTTTTGCTTGATTTTAACAGTAGCATTGTCATTCTCATTACAACCCGTCGCCACTTACACTAGAGCTTAACCCCCGCCTCAAACATAGTCTGTACCATAGCACATTAATCCTCTTGTACCAATAAAACTATGTATGTATACGAAGATAGACCTTACGATCATGTACATGTCATTAGATTCATTACAACTAGTACACCATTGGTGTATCAGGAGTTGTCAATGATGAGTTACTCATCTGTAGTCTGGTTTTTATAATGTACACGATATCATTATATGGATTTGGGAAAAGTCTTTCGTAGGATGATTCAAGTGCGTTTTATTGATGTGATGGGTCTATTGGGCTATGGTACAGACTATGACTGAGGCCGTAGTTAAGCTAATGTGTAAATGGCGACGGGTTGTAATGTGAATGACTAAGCTACTATAAAAATCAGGCAAATGGAGGCGCACAAAGACGGCCAAGCTGTGTTAAAGTATCAAAGATAGTAGCGGAAGGGCATGGACAAAGATTTGGTACACTTTCATTAGTGACTTGGACTACGAGATTCTACAATGGAATGGGAGTGCACCTAAAAAAAAATTGCGAGGGTTTCCCCCTGTTTTTTACATTTGAAAATTTTAAAAGTGCCTTTTTGGGCGACATGAAGTAGTGGTGGAGTCGTCATTAGCATCGTCGTCGTCCCTATTGCCGTCGTCATCGTTGTAGCCGATCTAGTATCAAAAGAAAGAGGTCCGATGCAAAAGGCAAAAAGTTAGTAATGGTAAGCAAAAGATGAACGTGACGTGAGAAGGGGAGAGTTACCGTTCATTCGTTCGTTCGTTCGTTCGTTCGTTCGTTCGTTTGTCGTCGTGGAGTAAAAAAGAATGACAATGCGGTAAAAATGTGATGACGAGGGGAAGAAGGAGCAAACATAAAAAACAGACGAAAAAAAAGTTCTTGTTGCGAAATCGGGGTTTGAAATCTAGAGTACACAGGCATACAATGTTGGAGGAGTGTGTGGGCAGGATCGTGTTCCTGAGCTTCAATTTGCAGCATATCCTTAACATATTAGAGCGAGCATGCTACTACACTCTTATGCTATGATGTGGGCTTACCTTTTGAATGACAAATAGGCTGGATCAGAGAAGGTTGAATGTTGCCAAATGGGATTTCAGGGGTGGAGTTCCATTATGAGCACCGAGTCTTGTATAAAAGTCTTCGTGAACATCATGATCACCTGTACAAATGCATTTTCAGCGACGGTAGGTTGAATAGGATCGCCAGGACTGAGTTCTTTCGCCGCCAGCCTGTCAAGTCATTCGCCGATCGCAGGGAACAACTTCTTGCAGAGGCTGGTGGGTGGGTTGAGGGCGGCACGTGCAAGATAAAAGAATCGACCATATATGGGGAAGCCTGCCATTGATCGCACCAATTTTCTTGGAAGGTTGGTGAGATACACGCCGTTTATCGTAGTGCTGTTCCATCGGCCTTGGCGTCGTATTTGATCCACGTTCGCACACACGTCACCCGCCATACGAGCTGATGAGCCGCAATTGATGTGTGTCTTTTTGTTGGACCTGATACCAGGCAGGAGAAGAGAGGGCCTTGCCGATCGATTCCCGATGAGAACCGTAAGACCATTCCTGTGCCTGGCGGGGCGGTATTATCTTCATTTTGAATCAAGTCCCACACCATGTCAGTCCTTACTGTCCGCAAAATTCAGCACACACAGATTAGTTCTGTCCCGGTGGTTCTGTCTGTAGCATTCCCCCTTATAATCTAATCCAGGTCCATAAAAAATGTTGGGACGGCGGAGTTTTAAATAATCAGGTGCGAGATTCTCGAGTTCCACCGAATGCAAACTGACCCTTTCTTTCTTTTTTCTTTCTTTCTTCCTCTTTCACTTACATCTCATGAATGGTTTGTGCCTCATCGAAAACTCAAGTCATCAAGTCATCCTGTGCCTGCCACATTGACCGCCTCCTCCATCAACGCCAAAGCTATATCTTTATCACAGGTGCTCAACCTATCCATGGGCCCAAATCCTTCATTGTTTATCACATTCGGCTCAATGTAAGCGCCCTTCGTCCCCTACAATCCACAACAAACAAACAATGCTGACCTTCTGAGAATTTAGGACATGGAAACCAAACGACGGTATAGCGATTTCGAATCGTTGCGAATGGTCTTGGCTCGACTTCATCCTATCTTTATCGTGCCACCTATTCCCGAGAAACACTCTTTACGTAAGTTGCAGGAAGAAAAAAAGAGCATCCCCGCTGACTTGCTTTATAGTGGAATACGCTATCTTACAGAATAGGGCCAAAAGTGATGTCACTACCATTGAAAAACGGAAACGTATGCTCCAGTCCTTCTTAAACCAAGTGGCCAAACATCCATTTTTGGGCCATAACCATCTATTCCACCAATTCTTGGATCCGAACGTTGTGTGGGTAAGTATTGTTTTGATTGAAACGAAACGAAATGTAACCAAGCAACCCCGTTTGTTTGGGTGGAGGATTCTTAATAGTCGGACGTATTACGATCGCCATCCCTCTCAGCCCTCTCTAAACAACAACCTTTACATCTTGTGATGACGACGATCACTGAGCCCAGCTTGATTACGCCATGGATTCACCAGCCTCTTTTGACACATCGATCTATACCTGTACCACCCACCACCACTCACTCTCTCCAACGCTCTGATCCTTTTTTAGTGGACTCCGAAGAAAGGTCCGAACGTTTGACGGATTTCATGCAACAGCATGTCGAGAAAAGCCAACGCAAGATGATTCGACGAATGGGCGGTAAGGTGAAGGGAGGGCAGTAAAAGACTTGGTGACTGATTCTCAACTTTGTACCAGAATTGGCTCTTGATTATGCAGAACTCGGTGCTGTCTACAATGGCTTCAGTCTGAACGAAACGAATCATGTGGCACGGGCGATTGAACGTATGGGGCAATCTACAGATGAGGCTTATACGGAAACTGGACAACTGGTAAGGATCTCTCTCTATAGCCAAAGTGGGTTGTCTGATAATGCTTTTTGATGTATATAAAGGCGAACAGGTTGGAAGCCGATTTTGTAGAACCAATGCAATCACAGACTCGTATGGCACAACTGGTCAAGCAAGTCATTGAATTCCAATATCTCAAGCAATGCCAGGTGGAACTGATCGAACTGACTTTGGATCGTCGGCGCCATGAATTGGATCGACTGTTACAAATGGAAGAGGAACTCCAGCGATCTGATCATGTCTATGAGCCGCCCCCTTTGGATTCAGCAGACAAGGTACCACCACCATCCAAGCAAACGAATCGCCAACCATCAGCTTCTTTTGCCACCCGCCTACTTAACTCCGCCAGTTACTCTTTGCAAGCCATGATTGATGTGGATCCCGCATCAACCCGCCGAAACCATGTCGTGAAATCAAAAGAAGCACTGCAGATCGTAAGTCCCCTCCTCCCTCTTCCTGCATTTTTGCTCAACCTGCTTCTCTTGTCTGGCGAAGCTTGAAGAGGCTCTTTCTATTTGTAGAACCGACATCAGTCTCCTGACCGAGCAGCTCCACAACGAACTCTTGCGATATGAAAAGGATAAAGCCACGCTGTTTCGGGAAACCTTGCTGTCATTTGCCACCACTCATTTGCGATATTGTGAAAAGGTAAGTGTAGCCCCGCATTCACTCACTCGTCACTGACACTTTTTGTTTGAATAAGAATCTCCGGGCATGGCAAGATACCAAGGTACAAGTGGACAAGATTCCTTTGGAAGAATAGTTATACCCCCTCCTTTATATTGTAGTCTATCTTTGTTGCTTTTTCTTATGGGCGGGCCCTCCAACCAACCTAAACTCACACATTCACTAGTAACGTTAGCATATAATACACTGTATATGTTCTATTGTTGATCGATAATAGCAATTTTCTACACATGACACTTAAAAAGGGATTTTACGGGCAGGGGCCAAGGCTTTGGCGCATAGGGTAATTTGCAGCCCCACTGGATTTACAACTCCGCTTCAGGCATGGTTACAAAGAATCGCTTTTTGCGTCAACTACTTTCTTTACATCTGTAGACTACTCCCCTACATATACCTTCGTAGTATCCCTCCCCCATATAGGTTAAAAATAGTCTCATTCAGCCAATAAAACTTTTTTAAAGCCATCACCATCGATACTGTCTCGATTCAAAGGGCCAAACATGAGCGAAGGGACCGAATTTCCGTTGTTGTTACTGTGGCTTCACTTGGATTTGGTGCACAATGCAAATTACGCTCTGTATCAAATGTATAAATGAATGAATCCCACTTTTTGACTTGACTACTTTGCCTTTTGAACTCTATCGACTCAAGCACCATGTTTCTGGCGTCCTCCATTTCGAAAACCCCAAGAAGCTGCCGGATTTTCAAACCCCGCTTTTGAGAAAAAGGATGGATCATCCCCCATGGAAGGTGTTACTTTTTGTTAGACATAAATTTACTCATGAAAGAGGTGAAAAACCTCATCTCAAATTCTGCATGACAAAATTATTACTTCGTGGCTATCGAATGATACCAAGGATGTTGAGTTTTGGTAGAGTAATGACCGAACTTAAGGCAACTGGAATCAGTCGCTGATTTGGGACTTAATGTAGTGTCAGAGAAGCATACAACACCAGTATACTTGAAGTTGGGTATCATTCGATAGATATGCATTTCATCTTGTGCTATGTGGAATTTGAAGATGGGTCATCCATCTTGGTTGGAAAACAGGGCAACTCCCACGAAAATGCACACCTGGGAAATCGAAAAGTTTACAAAAAGATCCAATGTTGGTCAATGGCCACTTGATTTCACACCCCGCCTTTTTCAAGCTCTCGTGTGCTAGTCAGAGTTGCCAAGTTGACTGGAACCTGTTCAAAAGAGTAAAGTCATGAAGATGATTTCAAGCATGTTTTATTGACTGATTGAGACGATGGTCAAGCTATATGTAGGAGTTGCTATAGAGTAGCTAATCTAGTGTAATGAGCCACGCCATGAGGGAGGGGACAGGTGGGCAGCGGCACTAAGAGTATCAGTGGTAGTGTGTGAATGGATTAGACCATGGAATGGAGTTCTTCAGAAGTGCAATGGTTAGGGAATCTATCATGGGAAAAGAGAGTGCACCAAAAAAAAAATTCAAGGGTTTCCCCATGTTTTTACATTTGGAAAATTTTAAAACAGCCTTTATGGGCGATATAAAGCATTGATCGAGTCGTCATTAGCGTCTTCGTCGTCGTTATCGTCGTCGTTATTGTCGTAGTTAGATCTAATGTCCAAAGAAAGATGAAAGATGTAATAGGCAATTGTTAGTCATGAAGCAAGAGATGGACAAGACAGTGAGAAGGGCAGTCTTACCGTTTGTTCGTCTTCGTTCGTCTTTCGTCGTCGTTCGTAGTGCAATGTAAATGTCGATGGAAAAATAAAAGTGTTGAAAAAGCAAAGAAGAAGCAAAGAATAGGATTGAAAAAGTTGTAAGTGATATGGCTGTCAGCGGAGTTTAAAATAGTGGGAGCCTGCTTTTTGGAACTCATCGGTTTTGCACCCCAATTTTTCACAAAGAACTGTCCTATTTCTCAAAACCGAGATATACAACGCTACTTCAAATTGCACATGAAGCAAAATACAGTTCATATGTATCGAGAGGTTGTAAAATCAGGGTAATCCAACATTGTATGCACTAACTAACGTTACACAAAGTCTCGACACAGCGGCGCATTGGTGAAGACCCAAAAACGAATGATGCGTCCAAGGAAATCCAGCATACTATACATCATTCGATAGACGAGAAACACACCTTTCTTCATGATGATTTTGAAGATAGTTAGATTATCTCGCTCAGCAGGAAATGCATGGTTAAGAAAACGGCTGCTTTTTCATGAGGGATGGTCTGTCCTTTTTTCCAAAAAGCGGCGTTTGAAAAATGATGGCTAAAACGACACACGGACCTGCTGCTGCCACTTTCTCCACCGAATCTGCTATAGTTGCTCGTCAAGTTGGCTGACAGTGTTTTGATTGATGCCTATCGAAAATCTTGTAGATGTTGTAGGACTTTTTTGGTGGGGTTTATCAAGGGTTCCATGGCTCCCGCTGACAACTGTCGCTTTTTTGGCATCGTTGTTTCCAGGCTCCCTTGATCTTCTCTTTTTTTCTCCAGTGTTGCGTTCTATAGCTTCTTGCACGATACTACTTTGACGACATATGGGAAAGTATATAGTGATTCTACAAGAAAACACTGCAACTGTTTTTCCTCGGTGAAGATAATCCTTGTTTGATCCCGATTGCTTCATTCCTCTCACTCACATAAAAGCCCGCCCGTATGCGGGAGTCAATGTTTTTCTATGGTTAGGCTTATCCTCGCTTGATCCGATTGTTTATTTCCTCAGTACAGCCATGTCCTAATATGGGTCACTACGTAACATGCTTTGGAATGTTCATGCATAGCTTGATCCGATTACTCACCTTCTTAGAGACGTCCTATTTGGGTTTTTTTATCAGCGAATGGGCGGCCTTCATCGCTTTTGTTTACTTTCACACACTCGCACATGTTCAGAGTTCATGCACGAGCGGAGTTTGGATTACCATAAACGGTTACGGTGGAAAAAGACAGTAATTTTTTTTTGTAAAGAGGGTATAAAAAAGCGAACGTTATCGTCTGCACTTGGTTTCTTCTTTCCCCTCTTCTCTATCCTTTTCTCTGGCTTTCCTCTTCTCCATCCTCTTCTTTGGCCTCCATCTTGTCTACCTTTTACTGTGATCTTCTATTTGTCTGGCCTTCATCTTGTCTGCCTTTTGCTGTGGCCTTCTCCTTCTCCATCCTTTCCTGTTGTCTTCGTCTATGTGACACTCTCTTTGCCACCAAACAAGAGAATCCTCGGTGGGTGCCCTCTTTGAACCCATTCTTTGTTGGCCAAGTTCCCATAGGTTTGAAACTCCGATTTCCCTTTTTGGACCCGGTAAGAACTACTTTGACATGCGTGTGTGAACAACGATACTGATCCTGTATTTTTCCTTTAAAACAGTATTTGATCCTCTGATTACCTTTGGTACTTGATCTTGCAGCCTTTGGTCCATTGTTGTCATTACGTACTTGACGTTGTAGCCCCGCGCTTCCTCGTCTGTAAGCTGCAACATGCATGATGGTGAGTCTTGGTGACAACAATGCCCAAAGGTCCAAAAGACGCTCATGTTATGCCAAAAGTGATGAAACAACGGGGTGGTGATCTCTCTTCTCCGGATTACTGAGATCCGTGTGGTACCGTTTCAATGCTCTTTGTGCTAACATGTTTGACTCAACTGCTAAACTCGACATTCTTGAACCCAGGTTCCAGTATGCGGTTATAAGGATGCGTCAATTGTGGCTAACAGACTCGCACCCCGTTGGTTGCTGACACAAGTGTCTTTTGGGTGCAATCTTTTACTTTTGGTTTTCTGCCGCTTCAAATCCATGCTTTGGCGGGCACCTTGCTCCCCACGCAAATCTCAATTCCAACTCCGATCCCCCTTGGTCAATGTAAGAAACTTTTATCATGCAAGAAAACAATACTGATCCTTCCCCTTTTCTCTCACAACATGCAAGTCAAGAACCTTGGTAGCCACACGAAAGAACAATGGTGAAATCTTCTCTCTTTTACAACATGACGTCTCTTATGCACTGTACTCAATATCGCTCTCAAGTATCAATGGTACCCCAAATGATTGGTTAGCTTAACTCATCCATATACATCCATACTTCTTCACCTTAATAAACGTTTTACATCGTTATTCATGCACTTAAAAGTCGGAGTTTTATTGAATGGTCGCTACATCTATGACTAAACTAAAGGTCTGTGTGGGACTGGGAGGGATGACAAGACTGTTGTAGTGTAATAGCCAAAGCAATGAAGGGGATGAGTGCTGGTTGGCGGTGCAATGTGTCGGTGGTGGTGAGCAAAGAGATTGGACAAAGGAGGAATGCTCTTTATCAGTGCAATGGTGAATGCATTTCAAAAGGGTTTACCCTCCAAATTCCTATCACAAGTCATGACAAGACTAATCTAGTGTAATGAGCTACGGAATGAAGAAGGAGAAAGCTGTTCAGCGGTGCCAAAAGTGCCAGTGGTGGTGGACGAAAGGGAGCAGTGATGTTTATGAGTGCCATGGCGAGAAGGAGAGCGTTACCCTGTGTTTGCCGTTTGAGGTCGCTGTATATAAAGCGAGTCGTTTGTGGTGCGATGCTAATTCTATGGAAGGAAGAAAGTAAGTGATCAAGAAGCGAAGAAGAAGCAAAGATAAGGGATTGAGCGGAAAAAAAAGATTCTTGTAGCCTGTAATTGTGGCGGCGTTTGAATATTTTTGGTTCGAAATGTCGAAAATAGGACGAAGGGTCACCCATGAAAAGTGCCACTTTTTCTTGTACATGCACGTTCTTAAGAATCAGATTTGCAACCCTCCTTCAAATTTGATATGAAGAAATATGTGCTTCATATCTATCCAATGATGCCAAGTATGTTAGGGTTTCATTGAAAAATCGGCGTTTTTAGGGACACTTCAATGAGTCGCTGTTTTGTATCTTTGCGCAGAGTTAGTAGGCCCATACAGCGTCAGAATTCGTCGTTCTTGGCATCTTTGAGTAGATATATGCTATATCTTGTTTGTTGTGAAATTTGAAGGTGGGTTATCCATTTCAGTTTTGAGGAGTAGGACAGCTTTTTACAAAAAAAAGGGATGGCAACCGAAATGTTTTCAAAAAAGTCTAGTTTTTCAAACGCCGCCATTTTGAGTAGAGAGATTCAATTTTTGACTTTCGTTCTTTCTTCTTGTCATCCAACACAATGTTTACCTTGAACAAAGTTGTAGCGGCAACGACTCTTATACTCGGCTTTATGAATGCATGCCATTCTCAGTCAATGTAAGTATTCTTGTCTCATACTTGGAAGCAAACAGTAATAGCTGAAAGGCTAACTCATCATCCCCTTCTTTAGTAGCGACGATGAGCCTTTGCCTTGCAATGGCTTTCCCGAACACAAAGACCTTCCTGTCAACTACTTTTTCTGGTTAGGATCTCATAACGCTGGACTTCCTAGCAGTGCTTATGACTGCCCACACTCTTCTCAAGAACGAACATTGACTCAAATGCTTCGTGATGGTAAGTGAATCCTTCCTCACTGTCAACATTGATCTAACGTTCACATTCACAGGTATCCGACACTTGGATATCAATGTATGCACTAGGTAAAAGCACATACAGACTGGCCAAATATGCACAGACTCATTTACTCCTCTTTTTAGAAATGGCCAAACAACCCTCTGCACGACAGATACGCCAGTTGACTTTACCGGTTACTTGAACGAACTCATGGATTACGTGCGGCAAGAGTTCCATCAGGTGGTTGTACTCAACATCAACTCCATTGTCGAGGATGCCAACGCCGTTTCGACCTTCAAGGACTTGGAAACCATCATTGACAAAGTGTGCAAGCAACAGGCCGACATGACTTTGGGCACCGATGAATACGAACAGTACGAATGCCCTTTTATCTATGTGCAACCTGAATATACCATGGACTGGCCTACCTTGGGTGAACTGGTGAACTATGATCCGGAGGCTGCCATGTGGGAAGGCGATGGCGACCATGTGGGCGTGCAAAGCAGACTCATTTTGACGCATGGCGAAAGTATCCGACGTACTGGCGGTGACATGTCCCACTACTTTTCAAAGGTAAAAGAGGAAGGGTGTGTGTGTGTTTTTGCACTAATCTGAAATGTCTTTTGGGGAAAGGTATTCGGTCGCCATAGCAACGAAGACGGGAAAGGATTACATTCCTTGGTATCAAAGCTCCATACAATGTGTCAAACCAATGGCCCTATACACTTGGAAGGTAAGGTGGAAATAGATCGCAGAGCTGTTACTAACATCGTTTCTCTCTCTTTCTTGGACAATCAGTGTACTCGGATGATGATAGCTGTGGCAAGGTAAAAAGGTGGATGCCTCTTGCTTTTTGTCTAACAGGGTTTGTTTTCGATAGGCCATCGATCCTACCTTTATTGAAGATGTGATCCTTGCCAAGGACGGATGCGATTTGAATGGTGCGTCGACGAATGTCTACTTTAACTTGATTCAGCTCGATCAATACCACTCCCACCTGACCTACCTGAAGGACTTGCAATCTCGCATGAATCAACACAACAGTGCAAAGTTGGAAAGGCGAATCGAACCTGTGCCTCGATCCACATTGGTTGCCCTGAATACTGAAACGGACGATCAAAAGAAGAAGCGGCCACAAAGGGATGAACTTTAGAATCTAGTTACTTTGATAGTTTGATTTTGTATTTGTCCGTGTGAAATAAACAGGTGGATGATAGGTGACTATTGATGGCGATACCTGATGATTTAGGAAGGTGATGGGGAAATCAAGATGCATGGCGGGGTTTGAATATTTCCCTTTTTGGTGCATCAGGGCAAATCATGGTGGCAGGACAAATAGTACATCAACACCTTTCATAATTGGTCGGGCCAGAAGAACGATGAGCCTTAAATATACTTGACACATTCTCATATCAATAAAGTTAATGCAGTGAGTGCCTTGGACTATTGCATGATACTTTGGCAGTACACAGAACTGGTAAGCGGCAGCGGCACATGGAAGCAGGAGTGAGAAAAAAAGGCGCCGGTAAGAATGAAGTGCGGTTCCTAGAGTACACCCTTTGATTTTAGATAGGGTCCTTTTTTCATCATTTGTACCTTAGCTCAGCTGGTAACAGTGCGGAGTGTTGATGTCAAAACTGTAACTCATGCACTCTGATAGGTGGTGTAGCTCGGGGATAGCGGAGTTTGGCATTGATAGATTGATCAACAATAGAAAGGAAGAAGGAACAATGGTATATCTATTGTTTGATGTACACCTTCCCAGTGCCTACGCTTGAGATTTTCTGGCTATGGATACCACCTACACCATTGAAGAGTGCTGTATTTCCCTTTCGTTTCATAAAGACAACGTTTTTTGACCGACTAGCACGAGGTCTCGAAGAATCGAATGAGCGGAGTTTTAAACATTTGCGACTTCAAGGACTTTTCAGGATCCTCGGCTTTCTTTCTTTCTTTCTCTTTCTTCTTTTCTTTTTCATCTTACATAGCTTGTCAACGATAGAACCCAACCCATCCAAGTACAATGGCCATAAAGGTATGTCGCTGGATGTTTAGTAGACCCCTTGAGGGTGACTGAAGATGATGACTGACCATTTCTTTCTGATAGAAACCGTTGGGCAACAAAAAGGTCATCAAGGCCAATCGACCTGCAAAAGCTGACTGGAAAGAAGGCGTCAAAAAGAAGATTGTGGGTGTCTCCGATATGACTCTCCTTACCAAGATCACCAACGAAGCTATCAACGAGAACCTTATGAAACGTTGGCAAAATGGCGAAATCTATGTAAGTCATCTTCCCACCCTGGTTGACAAGTTTCTCTCCTGAAACACATGCATACTCTTACTTATTCATCCCCTTCATTAGACTTACATTGGCCATGTCCTTATCAGTGTCAATCCTTTCCGCGACCTGGGCATCTACACCGAACAAGTCCTTTTAAGCTACCAAGGGAAAAACCTGCTAGAGGTAACAGACACGAAATGGTATGAACCCGTCTTAACTTTTGCTTTGACAAGTAGATGCCGCCCCATGTGTTTGCCATTGCCGAAGCCTCCTATCATCATATGAACAGCTACAAGGAAAACCAGTGCATCATCATCAGGTAAGACTCAGCAGCTTGGCGTACGAGAAGAACTAGCTTTGTATAACTCTCTCTTATCGTCTAGTGGGGAATCCGGGGCGGGGAAAACGGAAGCAGCCAAACAAATCATGCAATACATTGCCGCTGTCTCTGGTGATAGTGCCAACTCATCGATCAAGGAAATCAAGGACATGGTGCTGGCCACAAATCCCTTGTTGGAAAGCTTTGGGTGTGCAAAGACACTTCGAAACAATAACTCGAGTCGACATGTAAGTATAACGCAATGCTACTGTGACATGCGTACTGAAAGGACATCTTCTAGGGCAAATATCTGGAAATCCAATTCAACGCTCAAGGACAGCCTGTGGGTGCGATCATCACGAACTACTTGTTGGAAAAGGTAAGACATCAAAGGCCTAGCGAAGGAAGCTCACTCTTTGGTATGATAGAATCGAGTGGTGGGTCAGATCGACAATGAACGAAACTTCCATGTGTTTTATCAACTGACAAAAGGCGCTCTTCCAGAATACCAAGGTAAATCATAAGCGATGGGTGATGGAATCATATTATTGACTGTTTGCAATTGTAGAATCCTTTGGTCTTCAAGGTCCTGAAAGCTACTTGTATACCAGCCGGAGTAATTGTCTCGATGTAGAAGGCATTGATGATGTCAATGATTTTCAAGACACTTTGGTAAGTGGATCCCGACGACTGGGGAACTCTGGACTCAATCTGCTGTTTTTATTGTAGAACGCTATGAATATCATTGGTCTTCAAAAGTCAGAACAGGACGAAATCTTCAAGCTTCTAGCCACTATCCTTTGGATTGGGAACCTTGTCTTTGTTGAAGATGATGCGGGGAACGCTGCAATCTCCGATGGTGATGGTAAGCTACCGAATAAAAAGAGGGAAAAGTCCAGATATTTAACTATAGTCTCTTTCTCACAGTTGCCAACTTTGTCGCTTATCTATTGGAGGTGGACAGTGAATCTTTGTCAAAGGCATTGACCAGCCGCATTATGGAAACCCAACGTGGTGGAAGACGAGGTAAGATTAATATGTACCATGGTGATAGTCGTCTGATCGTTTTTCTTTCTACATACTTTAGGCAGCGTCTATGAAGTACCCCTGAATGTGACTCAAGCAAGTGCTGTGCGCGACGCTCTCTCCAAAACGATCTATGAACGCCTCTTTGAATGGATTGTGGCTCGAGTCAACGTATCACTGGAATCTCGTGGTGGGGCTGAATATGTGATCGGTGTCCTCGATATCTACGGCTTTGAAATCTTTGAAGACAACAATTTTGAACAGATGTGCATCAACTATGTCAACGAAAAGCTCCAGCAAATCTTCATCGAACTCACTCTCAAGGCGGAACAAGAAGAATATGTGCGGGAACAAATCCAATGGACGCCTATCAAGTTCTTCAACAACAAGGTGGTGTGCGATCTCATTGAAGAAAAACGACCTCCTGGTGTGTTCGCTGCTCTGAACGATGCTTGTGCCACTGCCCATGCCGACCCCAGCGCCGCTGACAACTCCTTCGTCCAACGCCTCGGTTTCCTTGCCAACAATGCTCACTTTGAATCTCGGGGGTCCAAGTTTTTGATCCGTCACTATGCCGGCGATGTGCTCTACAATGTCGAGGGGATGACTGACAAGAACAAGGATGCTCTGTTGAAGGATCTACTGGAACTCGTCACCGGCTCAACTGATCAATTCATCTCGCAAACTCTCTTCCCGGAACGCATCGATCCCAACTCCAAGAAAAGACCTCCTACCGCTGGTGACAAGATCAAGACTTCCTGCAACGCCTTGGTCACCAAACTTATGCAATGCCATCCAAGCTACATTCGGACTATCAAGCCTAACGATAATCGCAGCTCCTCTGACTATGATCAAAAACGTGTCCTCCATCAAGTCCAATACCTTGGTTTATGTGAAAACATCCGTGTACGAAGAGCCGGGTTTGCTTATAGAACGGTAAGAACAGAGCATATACCCCTGCATCACTCCTTGATGTGTTACTGACGCTTGCTCTCCCTTAGACCTTTGACAAATTCCTAGAACGCTTCTACCTACTCAGCCCGTCCACTGGTTATGCTGGTGACTACGTCTGGAATGGAGACGCCAAGACAGGATCCTTTGAAATCATGAAGCACAACAACATACCCACCGATGAATGGCAAATGGGGACTTCCAAGATGTTCATCCGTCATCCCGAAACCGTAAGTACCCACTCGAAGAAAATCTACGGTTGCAGCTGACACTTTATTCACTACAGATCTTTGCCCTGGAGCATATGCGGGATCGGTACTGGCACAACATGGCAACTCGGATCCAACGGGCGTGGCGAGGTTATGTCAGGCATAAACATGAATGTGCTCGAAGAATCCAACGCTTTTGGCGCCAAAACAAGTACAACATTGGATATTTACAGATGCGCGAATACGGACACCAACTTTTGGACAACCGGAAGGAACGACGACGGTACTCACTTTTAAGCATGCGCAAGTTTACCGGCGATTACTTGGATATCAAAAACGGCACAGGCGCTGTCAGTATGATCCGTGGTGCTATCTCTTTTGGCGCTAATGAAGAGGTCATTTTTAGTATGCGTGGCCAAACACTTGTGGCTCGTGCAATGCGGTCCAGTGTTCCCAGTCCTCGAACTCTTGTCATGGTAAGGCTTTGTTCAAAAGTAGGCGTAACATGGAACTTATCCCCTTTTATTTACCTAGACCAATCAAGCTATACACATCGTCATGACAACCAAAAAGGAGCAAGTCCTCTCGATGGTGGATGAAAAGGCTATTCCTCTCAACTCAATCAGTGCGGTTAGTCTATCGAATCTTCGGGATGATTGGTTTGTGCTTCATGTCGATGGCTCCCCTGATGGTGATACTGTCTTATCATGTTTATTCAAGACCGAACTTTTGGCCCACTTGTCACAGCAAACTGGCGGAAAGATCCAAGTCAATGTCGACTCACAGTTCCCCTACAAGAAGAAGGGTGGGAAATCGGTGACTATGAAGTTTGTAAAGGATGAAACTGCTACTGGTGATGGAATATACAAGAGTCATGTAGTCCGCATTGCTTCTGGAGAGCCTGCTACAAGTGGTAAATAATAGGATATAGAAAAGTGTGTAATACTCACCGAGATTCTGTTTGCTTTGCCTAGTTTCTGATCCTCCATGTCCTGTCAAACCTAGAAGTACCACCACAACAACACCTGCAAAGCGAAAGATTGTCAAAAAGCCCGCCGCCGCCACTCGGCCCATAGGATCTGGCCCTACAGCATCTGCCATTCCTCCCCCTGCTCATATTCCTGCCAGCTCCACCCCGCCTTCGACTACTGGGGGAAGACAACTTCCGCCGCCGCCGCCACCAGCACCCTCTGCTCCGTCAACTCCCACTCTACCCACCTACAAGGCAATTTACCCCTTCCAATCCGATAATGACGGCGAGGTATCTTTTGAAGAAGGCACTGTTTTGGAAATCGTGGAAAAGGATGACAATGGTAAGTCAGAGCACAGCAACAAGAGAAATGGCGGGAAACTCACCTAGTCTATGTTTAGGATGGTGGCTTGCACGTCTCGATGGTAAAGAAGGATGGGTACCGAATAACTATTTGGAGGAATATGTGGCCCCGAAACCAGTCAAAGCGCCCCCACCACCTGCACGACGACCTCCCCCCTCTGTACCCCAGCCCTCCACATCATCATCCACGCCGAAACCTCCTCCTGTCATTCAACCCACAATGCCAACACCTGTGATCCCCAGCGTCTCCTCTTCTCCTCCACCCCCTGTAACAAACCGTCCTGCACCCTCGATCTCCTCCTCTTATGCGAACAACAGCAACACGCCCAGTGGTCCTATAGCAATACCAGTGATGCCCGGTGTGGCTGCACCGCTTGGTGCCAATGGCGTTCCTCCCTGGAAAGCACAACTGGAAGCAAGAAAAGCCGCGGCCGCAGGGGGCACACCACCAACGCCTGCTGCACGTCCTGTCTCTTCAACATCGTCCACGCCTCCTCCCCCTATCAACCGACGCCCTCCACCTGTCACTGCCCCGAAACCTGTCATCCCTGCTAGACCCACCAACCTTAGCAAACCCTCGATTCCTGCACGTCCTGGCTCGGCGGCGCCATCCAATGCGGCCTCCTCTTTGGCTGATGCTGTACGTATACGAAACAAAAAAAGGTGCGATATAACTTGCTAACGGATTCTTCTTTTACTTTATAGTTACGGCAAAGGAGACAAGCAGACTAAGCCTCCATCTTCTTGCGCTACCTAGTAGGACAATAGATATAGTGTATGTGTGATGATGAATAAACAAGTAGAGGCATAGAACACCTTTTTTATGATTGACTTTTTTGCGAGATTCATGCAAAATAAGAAAGCGGCGGGGGTTTAACATTATTTTTTTTGGTTAGGACTCAGGCGCACCGGATGATTTTATCGCTGACCCCTTCTTCTTACCGTAGCTCATTACACTAGGTTAGTCACTGTACACACCTTCATATCGCCTAAACATAGTCTCACTCAATCAATAAAGCCTACTTGAAACCATCTTCATGACTACCGTCTCGATTTCCAGGGTCAAACGTTGAGAGAAGGAACCGACATTCTGTTGGTCAGGTTTGACTGGGTTTTTGTGTACAAGGAGGATTTTCACCCTGTATCAAGTGTATGGATGAACGAATCTCAATTTCACTTTTTTTAGCTGACTACTATGTCCAGTTACAAAAAGGCTGCCGATTTTTCAGACGCCGCTTTTGAGAAAAAGGACAGACCATCCCCCATGAAAAGTGTCACTTTTTGTTGGCAACGGCTTTTCTCGAAAAAGAGAGAACAAACCTCATCTTAAATTTCACATGCAAAAAGTAGTGCATCTTATCTACAGCATGATACCAAGAAACGGGGTTGTCGTGGATGGATGACCAACTTTTGGGCCACTAGGAATCAGTCGCTATTTTGGGACTTTGTAAAGTGTTCAGAGACGCATACAGCACAGGGACGCTTCAATTTTGATATTGTAATAGATATACATTTCATCTTGTTCCATGCGGAATTTGAAGATGGCTTATCCATCTCGATTTTGAGAAACGAGGCAACTTTTCACAAAAATGTACAACTGGAAATTGAAAAAGTCAAATGTGTCCTGGGGGCTGCCCGCCTACTTTATTTAATCCCCGCCTTTTTCAGACTTTTGTGTGCGTCGATCAAGACTGGGCATGCCAGAATTTCCTACAGGACTGGAACGCAGTCAAAAGAGTAAAGTCATGGAGATGGTTTTAAGCAGGTTTTATTGGCTGGATGAGAATATGGTTAGGCTACAAGTAGGTGCAACTAATCTAGTGTAATGAGCTACGGAATGAAGAAGGGGGAGAGCTGGTCAGCGGCACTAAAAGTATCAATGGTAGTGTGCACACACACCGGACCAAGAAATGGGGCTTTTTGCAAGTACATTGGTAAGGGGATCTACAATGGAAGATTGGATGTACCGAAAAAAAAAATTGCGAGGGTTTCCCCATGTTTTTACGTTAGAAAATTTTAAAAAGAGCCTTAAATAGTGATATAAGGCAGTGGTAGGGACGTCGTTATCATCATCGTCGTCGTTATCGTCGTCGTCATCGTCGTAGTGTATCTAGTGTCGAAAGAAAGATGAATAATGTAAAAGGCAAACGTTAGTCATGGTAAGGTAGAAGATGAGCAAGATGCTGAAAAGAGGGGCTCTACCGTTTGTTCGTCGTCGTTGGTCTTTCTGTGGTCGTGATCGTTCGTAGTGCGATGCTAATGTCGATGGAAAGATAAAAGTAATGACGAAGCAAAGAAGAAACAAAGAATAAGATTAATGGCAAAGTGATTCATGTAGCCCAGGCGGCGTTTGAAAAGCACGGCGGGGGTGCAAATCAACAGGTGCGCCAACTTATTTTGCACGAGGTGGGGCGGAGTTTCGCTGAGCGGGAGGCTGACGTGACTTATATAAAGTCAGGTAAAGCTTCAATTTGACAGCTTCCCTTTTTTTTTATCTCTTCTTCATCCATCTACAATCATACGATGGCTTTACGTGTCCCCAAAAGTACTTTGCCTCAACTCTTCCGAGATGGCTACAAGGTAAGATGGCGCTTCTTTCATGCCGTTTATTCACCTTCATCATTATAGATCCAACAAGGTGTCGATGAAGCTGTTTTACGCAACATTGAAGCCACACATGAACTGTCTGAAGTGGTGCGTACATCCATGGGTCCCAATGGTAAAGTATAAAAAAAAGAAAGGGCTATGGCCAACCATCTCAACCGTCTTTTTTTATAGGTCGCAACAAAATGATCATCAATCACTTGGAAAAGTTATTTGTGACGAACGATGCCGCCACCATCATCCGTGAACTTGAAGTTGTGCATCCTGCCGCCAAACTGTTGGTGATGGCTTCCCAACAACAAGAATCCGAACTGGGCGATAATACCAACTTTGTCATTGTGTTTGCCGGAGCTCTTTTACAAAAGGCCGAACATCTCTTACGTCTAGGCCTTCATCCTTCTGAAATTGTCCAAGGCTTTGAATTGGCTCGTGACCGTGCGTTGGAGATCCTACCAGGTATGTGGTCACTCCCAACCAATAACAACAAAAATACTCATCTCTGGGGAATCGTTTATAGAACTCTCGGTGGGTACGGTGGGTGATTTGTTCTCAAAGGATGATCTGAAGAAAACCATCCGCGCCGCCATCAGTGCTAAACAAATCGGGTACGAAGACTTACTGGGTGATCTTGTTGTCGATGCCGCCGCCAATATTATGCCCAAGAACCCCAAGGATTTCAACGTCGACAATATCCGCGTTGTCAAGGTGATGGGCTCTAGTCTTCATGAATCAAGAGTCGTCCGTGGTATGGTGTTTGGCCGTGAACCTGAAGGTAAGTGAAGGAGAAGGATTGTGTGGGATGTAGAGGTGGTCCTCAGACTTTTTTACTTACCTTCTCTTTCTCTGTTAGGAATTATCCAAAATGTCACCCAGGCCAAGGTCGCCATCTTCACTTGTCCTCTTGATGTTGCTCAAACTGAAACTAAAGGAACCGTATTGATCCACAATGCTCAAGAAATGTTAAACTTTAGCAAGGATGAAGAAAAGCATATGGAAAAGGTAAGTGCGTTGCCATAGTTACGAGGAGGTCCCTCCTTACATTTTCTCTCTTTTTGTACATAGATCTTCCAAGAACTTGCCGATGCCGGTGTCAAGGTGGTGGTGACGGGTGCGGGGATTGGTGAATTGGCCTTACACTATCTGAACCGATTCAACATTATGGCCGTCAAGGTTCTCTCCAAGTTTGATCTCCGCCGATTATGCCGTGTGGTGGGTGCCACGGCGCTGGCCCGCATGGGTGCTCCTATGCCTGAAGAAATGGGGTACTGCGATGTGGTGGAAACCGTTGAAATTGGTAGCGATCGAGTCACTGTCTTCCGTCAAGAACAAAGCGAACACTCCCGTACAACCACCATTGTGATCCGTGGTGCCACTCAGAATCACATGGACGATATTGAACGTGCTATCGATGATGGTGTGAATGTCATCAAGGCGGTGACTCGGGACGATCGTCTTTTAGCTGGTGCAGGCGCCGTGGAAATGGAATTGAACAAACGTCTGCAAGCCGTGGCTGCCAAAACCCCAGGCCTTAACCAACACTCTATCAAAAAGTTTGCCGAAGCTTTGGAAGTCGTACCTCGTACACTGTGTGATAATGCCGGTATGGATGCCACTGCTACCTTGTCTCGCCTCTATGCTGCCCATTACCAAGAATCGGAATCGGGGGCCACAATCGGTGTGGATGTCGAGGTAAAGTGGGAGAACGGGGTACTTGCATTGATCGCTGACACATACCTTTCTTTGGGGGTGGGGATTAGAACAATAACGATGGGACTTTGGACGCTGTAAAGGCTAACATTTACGATATCGTGGCCGCTAAGCTCTGGGCCCTCAAGTTGGCTGCTGATACCGCCATCACCATTCTTAGAGTGGATCAAGTAAGTCTAAAAAAAGTGTGGGTGGCAGGGGAGAAACCTAATACTCACCGTTTTTGATAGATCATCATGTCCAAGCCTGCCGGTGGACCAAAACCTCCAAAGCAACAAGGCCACTGGGACCAAGATTAAAGGATTAGCTGATTAGTAGTATGGATTTACCTAGCCACTTACCCATCCATTATATATACACTCTGCCCCCTTGTTGTTTTTGTCCTTTATATCTTTTTGCCTTCATTTCCCCTTCACATTTAGTCATGTAGATCATCCTCTTCATAGTTTTTATGTTCCTTCCACTCTCATCTATAATAAAAAAAGCAGTATAGCAAACCCTTGTCACTTTTGACTACCGTTCTTTACATCGGTGGGTGATTCGGTAGTATAGCTTGTGATATGACTTTTGGCCGAAGCGCAGTAGGTCCTTATGCACCTTGACTACCATTATTCATGCAACCTTAAAACCACATTCTTGCACTTTCATTGGTTATCCCTGCGATCCTCGATCATCTGATGATTGGCTTTGTAGATTGGTTTTTATTCACGGGGCAAAAAAAAAAA
>LT554202.1:206683-221714 GCA_900079185.1 Absidia glauca
TCATTCTTCTCCATTCTTCATTTTCTTCATTCATTCTTCATTTTCAATCAACGTTTTCATCCTCCTCCAGCATCCTTCATTTTCAATCAACGTTTTCATTCATCAACACTGGTATCCAACTTTTTTAAAAGTTGGTCAAAACTCATCATTCATCATCCGTCATCTTTATCCATCATTTTCAATCATCATTTTCATTCTTCGTCATCCGTCAACATTTTCCATCATGGTCATCATCCATCATGGTCATCCTCCATCATGGTCATCATCCATCATGGTCATCATCCATCATGGTCATCATCCATCATCATCCATCATCCATCATCCATCATCATCCATCTCATCATCACCATCCATTCATCATTTCCATTCATCATCACCATCCATTCATTTCCATTTCGTCATTTTCATTCATCATTTCCATTCTTCAGCGTCCATGACCATGATTTCCATTCATCAGCCATAATGTCCATCTAATCCACCGTCCCGGCGGATTGAAACCGTCCCGGCGGATTGACGACTCTGGATCGGTCAGTCACAATATCATTATCACTACAGTTCATAACTGCTGCGACTGGTAGACCAAGAGTCATACGGTACTTGGTTCCTGAGATGCTAACTGTGCGAAAAAAGAGATGCATGAGGTTAATGGGAAAGTTTTTACATACAAATTTCAAATTTTTTGATTTCGATCCATCTATCCAAATTTCGTCGACGAAGAAGCTGAAATCCCGTAGTCTTTTCGGTTGACGGTTCCTTTGATGCAACGGATGGATGGATGGATAGATGGATGGGCGAGCGAATCCATACCTTTGGGCATTTTGGAAGTGGATGGGAGAGAGAAAGGGATAACCTTTGCGGATTGACGTTCAATTATAAGGTTGTTTAAACTCCGCTCCTTCGAAAAAAGCGAGAGGCGGAGATTGAACGGTTGTACTATTTTAGAAACCAATCGATTTCCAACTATGCTTGTTTACAAAGAGGTGTCCTACTTTTTCGAAAACGAGATGGATAGCCCACCTTCAAATTTCACATGGGGTGAGATGCAATTTGTATCTATTGAACGATACAAAAAACAAAGTACTTTTATGTTTTCTACAGCCGACAACACTGCACAAAGTCTCCCAAACACCAACCGATTGGAATGCCCAAAAGGCAGTGATTCACCCAAGGAAACTCAGCATTCTCGATATCATTCGATAGGTAGGAAGCACATCTTCCTTCATGCTAAATTTGAAGATAGGTCGTATATCTGGTTTAAAATCAAATCCATGTCCAAGAAAAAGGGGCACTTTTTCATGAAGGATGGCCCACCGTTTCTCCGAAAAAAAGTGAAGTAGAAAAATCGCAACTTTTTGTCACAGCCACGTAGGTTCTCTACCAGTGAGTTCAAAAGACAAAGTAATCCAGTCAGAAAGTGAGATGTATTCATTCATACACTTGACACAGAGTGAAATCCTTATTACACACAAAATACAAGTCAAGTCAGAGCATCAGCAGTGGAATCTTTGTTCCTCCGCTCTCAAGTTCGGTCCTAGAAATCGAGACGGTGATCATGGAGATGGTTTCAAGCAAGTTTTATTGAATGATTGAGACTATGCTAAAGCTATATGGGAAGGGAGACTGCATAGGTATCTACAGTACTTGTAATGACTAACCTAGTGTCATGACCAAAAGAATGAAGGAAGGGTAAGTTGCCAGGTGGTTTAAAAAATGTCAGTGATAGTGAGCAAAGGGAACTAGTAGTGATGTTCAACAGTGCAATGGCTACAGAATCTACAATGGAAAAGTGAGTGCACCTAAAAAAAATGGCGAGGGTTTCCCCATGTTTTTCGTAATTCATGATGTCCTGCTGCCAGAGAGGCTATACCCGTTGCCATCACATTCGATCTACTAAGAAAAAGAAGAGCAATTATGCAAAAGGCAAATGTTAGTCATGGTAAGACAAAGATGGACAAGACGGTGAGAAGGAGAGACCTGCCCTGTGTTCGTCGTTTATGGTCACTGTATAGAGGGCGAGTCGTCCGTGGTGCGGTTCCAAAGTCAATGGGAAAAGAAAAGTGAGGAAGAAGCAAAGAAGAAGCACATCATGGATTGAACGGAAAAAAGGATTCTTGTAGCCTTAGCGGCGTTTGGAACCCAACGGGGATTAAGGGCTTATCATTCGCCCAGCTAACGGCGGAGTTTAACGGTGTAAGAACGACCCTTTCTTTTTTTTTTTTGTATGACCCTCTTTCAATTGCTTTTCCTTTGCTCCTTCTTTCTCCACTTTACAATGCAATTGAATACGACTCTTCATTGTCTCGATGACCCTGCTACGGAGAGCTATGTCATTCCTGGCGCCAAAGTCTTTGAACGGTACTTTGACTGTCCTCTTGGTAAGTAACGGTTTTCAACAGCCAGACAACAATTGCTTCTTGATTACCTTCCATGTCTAACTTGACCATTTTTCTCACGCCTCTTGATAGATTATGCGAACAGCGAAGACTCGAAAACCATCAAGGTCTTTGTTCGTCATCTTGTCCCCATTGACAAGTTACAACAAATGAAAAGCTTACCCTTTCTGCTTTACTTGCAGGTAAGATCCCTTCTTGACGACGGGCCGGGTAGTGGCTGACTTGGTTGTTTTCTGTTTAGGGTGGCCCTGGCTTTGAAGTGGCATTTCCTGGTAGCGCTCAATCGGGCTGGATCAAGGTGGCTTTTGATCATGGCTTCCAAGTCCTGTTATTAGACCAACGTGGAACCGGTTTATCGACTCCTGTCTCAGCTGCGTCTTTGGAATCGTTCAAATCGGATGAAGAAAAGGTGGCCTATCTGACCCATTTCCGTGCTGACAGCATCGTCCGTGATTGCGAAACGATCCGTCTTGCCCTGACCGACAATCGATCTATCAACGAAGAACAGCGCATCTCTCTCTTGGGCCAGAGCTTTGGTGGATTCTGTATCACCACGTATTTGTCCTTATTGTAAGTCATGGTTACTGGGGCTATGTAACACCTTTCCTTTAACTAATCCTTTTCTTCCATAGCCCCAAGTCTATCCACAAAGCATATATCACAGGTGGTGTACCCCCCATGGTGGACAACCCCGATGCTGTGTATCGTGCCTTGTATCCACGTATCTTGAAGAAGAACAAACTCTACTACAAAAAGTACCCTCAAGATGTCGCCAAAGTCCGTCGTATCTATGAATATCTGTGGAACAACAAGATCGAGTTGCCTAATGGTGGAACCCTCTCGCCCCGTCGGTTTTTACAACTAGGCATCTTATTTGGTGGCTCGGGCGGTAAGTGGGAAAGAAAACATAAGAGACACACAAGCATGATGCTCACTCACTCCCTCTTTTCTCTATATCAGGATACGATACCCTCCATGATACGGTAACTTTGTGTATCAGCGACCTAGACAACATCAACAAGTTCACTTACCGAACTCTGAACCACATTCAACAACTCCAAAGCTGGGACACCAACGTTATCTACTGCATCCTTCACGAAGCCATCTATTGCCAAAACCAGCAGGCGAGTCGATGGTCAGCGGAACGCATCTTGAACGACGAGTTCTCTACCGAGTTTGAATGGCGATTGGATCAATTGCAGTCGGACCAACCTATCCACTTTACCGGCGAAACCATCTATCCCTTTATGCTCGACGACTTTGCAGAACTCCGACCTCTGGCGACTGTCGCACACCAACTGGCCGAACACAAATGGTCCGCTCTCTACGACATCCCCACGTTGAATACCTTGGACTCTGCCGATCAAAAGATGGAATTGGCCGGCGTCAGCTATTTTGATGACATGTATGTGGATCGTGAACTGTCGGAGTACACTGCAAGTCAGATCAATGGCTTCCAACAATACATCACCAACCAATATGCCCACAAGTAAGTGCTCAAAGGACATTCCCATCTGTTTTTTTGTATATGCCTACTAACTACAATTTAACTATGCTATTAATTAGTGGTGTCCGTGTTGATGGGGATAACATCTTGAACTATCTAATCAAACTTGGTCGAGGTGATGTTGCTTACGACCGATAGTCGTGATGGCCTGGATTGCTTGGTTTAGCTCTAGTATAGATTAGTCTCTAGTGTTATAACCTCTTGCCATAATAAAAACCTTGGGTTTGTTACAAACATGTACACTCGCAGAAATTGCACTGATCTGTTTTATAAACCATAGGGGTCGGGATTTGAAAAAAGACTATTTATCCCTCTTTCTTGCCAATTCTTTTTTCTTGCTTCTTCTTTCCTTCTTCATTACTTTTATTTTTTCCATCGACATTAGCATCGCACTACGAACGACGACGACCACGACAAAAGACGGGCGACGATGAACAAACGGTAAGACTCTCCTTCTCAGCATCCTGTTCATCTCTTTTCTCACCACAACTAACAATTACCTTTTACATCTTTCATCTTCCTTTCGACTTTAGATTCGGTACGACGATGACGACGACGATAACGATGACGACGACGCTAATGACGACTCGACCACTGCTTTACATCGCCCATTAAGGCTGTTTTTAAATTTTTCTAATGTAAAAACATGGGGAAACCCTCGCAATTTTTTTTTTCGGTGCACTCACTTTTCCCTTGTAGATTCCCTTACCATGTACTTGTAAAGTGTCCCATTACTTGGTCCGGTCTGTGTGTACACTACCACTGATACTTTTAGTACCGCTGACCAGCTCTCCCCTTCTTCATTCCGTAGCTCATCACACTAGATTAGTTACTCCATGGCAAGTCCTTCATGTAGCTTAACCATAGTCTCATGCAGTCAATAAAACCTACTTGAAACCATCTCCATGACTTTTACTCTTTTGAACATGTTCTCGTAATCTAGGAAACTCTGATATGCACCGTCCTGTTGAAATAGCGCGGACGGGCGGTCTTTGAAACTTTACGATTTCCAGTTGACGAGTTGTTCTGTTTTTCAAAACTAGGATGGATAACCCATCTTCAAATTTCGCATGTGGCACGATCAAATGTGTATCTATAGAAAGATATTAGATTTTTAGCATAGCTGTGCTGTATGCTCCCCTGAACACTGCAATTAGCCCCAAAACAGCGACTGATCCCAGTGGCCCCAAAGCAACCGGTAGTTCATCCACCTAAACCCAGCATCTTTTTGCATCAATCGGTAGATGAAAAGCATTGCTTTCTTCATGTAAAATTAAGGTATGGTTTGTTGTCTCTTTTGGGAGAAAATCCATGTCCAGCAAAAAGTTACACTTTTCATGGGTAATGGCCCGTCGTTTTTTCAGACCCCGAAGTTCGAAAAATTCGACAGCTTTTTCGTTTTCTAAACCGGAGGGTGCCAGGAACACATTGTGTTTGTGTAGGTGGAGTTCCAAAGACAAGGTCGTCAAGTCGAAAAGTGAATTCTTTCATTCATACACTTGGCGCAGCGTAAAATCCTTAATGTACACCAAATACAAGCCAGGCATTAACAGCAAGAGCAGAATTCCCGTTCCTTTGCTCGAGCCTGTCCCCAGAAATTAAGACGGTAGTAATGTATATGGTTTCAATCAAGTTTTATTGACAGAAGAAGACTATGTTTAAGCTATTTGAAGGGGGGGGGGAAGGCAGCGAAATGTACAGGACCTGAAATAACTAATCTAGTGTGGTGGCCTACGGAATGAAGCAAGGAAGAGCTGATAGGCGGTGCCAAAAGTGTCAGTGGTAGCGACCAATAGGAAGTAGGCAAACGAGTAGTAATGTTTAGCAGTGTAATGGCTATAGAATCTACAACGGAAAAGTGAGTGCACCTGAAAAAAAAAAAAAATTGTGAGGATTTCCCCAAGTGTTTCGTAGTCCCTTGCGCCCAATCCCTGAACTAACCACATGTCCATCCAGTCCTGATGCCAGAGAGCCTATATCCGTTGCCATTACATTCGATTTACTAAAAGAAAGAAGAGCAAAGATGCAAAAGGCAAATGTTAGTCATGCTAAGACAAAGATGGACAAATGGTGAGAAGAAGAGAGTTACCCTGCGTTCGTCATTCAAGGTCATTGTGTAGAGATCTAGTCGTTCGTGGTGCGATGCTAATGTCGATGGAAAGAAAAAAAGTGATGAAGAAGCAAAGAAGGAGCAAAGGAAAGGATTGATGGAAAAGGAAATCCTTTGTAGCCAGAGAATAAATCCTGTAGCCCGCAAAATCGGAGTTTCAATGGCGATTCCTTTCGGAGCCTCCTCGGGCTTTGTCGACTTTTCTTTTCTTTCCGTCGTTAAACATTCCCTTTCTCCCATCCATCCATACGACAACTATAGAATCTTGCCGCCAAGTACAAGGTCAAGTAAAAGGTAAGTAAGAAAGGACATGCATATACCTACTGTTTGTCATTGAAGGGTACTAAGATTCTTCCAGTAGCTCACAAGAATTGTGCCTATCGTCGTCGACATATGATAGTATGAAGACAGGTGCTCTTTTTGAAAGGCGACTGTTATGGTAAGTGGATCATAAACACACAGTATATGAACATACCCTCCCCACTGACTTCTATCTTTGGCAGTAGATCTCTCCTGGGTGTACTCGGGCTCTTTTGGCTTTTGGACCATGTAAGTTCATATGATTGACGAAACAAATATCAATGGGAAAGACTAACATTTATGTAATCAGATACGAGTGGCAACCTGATTCGATCTTGAACTTGCGACAACCGGGAACCACAACAAATCTTTGGGACACTGTTTATCAAGCCATCGTCATGCACACTGTACTACCTCGGCATTGCTTGGTGAGTGTGGTTGACACAATCGTCCTTTTTGTGGGACGGTGGTTGGTCTAAAAGATGATTTTGTTGATTCTTATCGTCCAATCAAGGAACCCTGTTTTTAGGTAATTGATAATCTATTTGATCACCGACCTTTTTCACGCTCCATTCACCTTATTTATTCACTTTTTTATACTTTTGTCTTTCTTTCTCACTTTGACTCACAGACCCATCACAAACCTCGCATCCTCCTCCAAACCAGCCCAACACAATGATGAAATCCAAGCTCCAATTCAACTCTTGTGCATTCGACTCGGATAGTCTCGACGACTGGCTTGAAAACGATCTGCGTCAATCCGGAATCCTTCCTTCAGATGAAACAAAGGTCAGCAAACACATCAAAATAGAGCAAACCAGCGAATGGGAACGCCATTCTTGTAGCTCTGCATCCGATGACAAAACCGTGGTAGGGGATATCGAATTAGACCGTACCTGTCCACCCATAACGCCCACTCAATCACCCACTCAATTACCTCCCATCCTGAAGGTGCTGGCCCTTCTGGCAACCTTACAACAACAAGGGGCAATGATTCCACCTCTTCTCCCTCTTGTACAGCAACTCCCGTCATCATCATCATCGCCACCACCCGATTCCATCAACCCCTTACAAACAACAATGACACCTCTCATCAGCAAAGACGCCGGTACAAATGCCAACCCAACAAGAAAGCGAAGTCGGAGTCCGAAATCGGGTGCGACAGAAATGGACCCCTTGACATTGAAACGATTGAAAAACACTGACGCCGCTCGACGATCCAGATTGCGAAAGATGATGAAAATGGAAGGATTGGAATCCCGTGTCACCGAATTGGAAAAGTACAATGAACAACTACGGCTCAAGGTGGCTCTGGCGGAAACTGAACGTGACACTGCCCAAGACAAGGAAGCTAGGCAACGGGAACGGGTGGCCGCTTTGGAGGTGAAACTGGCGGACATGCATAGATCCTTGCTGCAGCAAGACTCAAAAGATCAAGACACTGAAGAAGACTGACAGTGATAGGCTAGATTAAACAGTTAGCTCTCTCTTTTACATACTCATTCCCATTATATCTATTACTTACCCTTCCCTTGTATATTAACCCAACCATTAAAACCCAAACCTTGACAAAGCATTTCTCAATTTTAAAACCCCGACAGGCGCGGGCATAGTAAAATCGGCACAGAAGGAAAAAAAAAAGAAAATCACTCGAACGCTCTTCTTCCCATTACTTTTCTTTCTCATTCCTAATGCCATTATCCGATCAGAATGACCTTCTCTTTCTTTATAGAAACTACAAAAAGTAAGTAGAAAGCTGTTGACTTGACATTGTGTTTGACCTACCGCCCAACTCCTTTGCTCGTGGATAAGCGATCGGCATTCCTTATGACATGTTACTACATTGTGCGCTTATATATTGACAGATTCATACACAAACGGAAGCACCAATATGCTCTATTGACCAGTGTGGTGCTGCCGTGGCTTGAACTCAACAATCCCGCAGAATCGCTTAAAGGCATAACTCACCCTCAGCCCGACCAACCGCCAGTCTCATTTTGGGAACAGCTTAAAGGGTATCACTCACCGAAGAATGACGAAGAACGAAGAGGAATGGTACAGGAATTGCTTTTGAAGTGGTAAGCAGTGTTTGTACGGGAATGCGGAGTGTACTGACGGAATTTTTATAAAGGTGGCAGGCATTGTTGGATAACGTCTTCAAGGTTGGGTACGATGAACGGGCCGTCTACTTTGATTGTGTATGCGAAATCATCATGCGGTAGGTTAAGCACACACACCGAATAACTTGTAACTCACCCTTCTCTCTTGTTGTATGCTTAGGCCGGAGTTTAGAGACTTGGGTATGTCTTCTCCCCCTCTTCAGTCTTTTATTCAGACTGATGTTTTAACTTTTTTTATCCTTTCGTTAGATAATAGGGACAAGGCAATTCCACTTCGCCCGCATAGCAATCAAGAAACTTATGAAAATCTCTTATCTGTAACACTGGAGCTGGTCAAGAAGAAACTGGACCACACTGCCGTTTTCGCTGATATGATGAAGTACTCCGCCAAGATTCTAGGTAAGTCTTTTGCATCATATGACCACACATCATTAAGGTCTTTTCTATACAGCAATATGCTTCTTTAAGGTACCGGATCTTGCAACAACTATCCTCTGTGGTCTGGACGTCCGCCCCGTTTGGATCCATCGACTTCAACAAGAAATGGGACCCCTACAAAGGTACAGGTAGATGAAGCACCAGCACCAACGTTGACCCATTCTATATTCTGATAGACTCGGTGAAGCTAAAAAGAACATGAAAGCCATCTTCCCGCCCTTTTTTCACCCGCTCATTGGTGCCAGTGGGTGGAAATACCAGCAATTTATTCACAGGTTGAAACCCAATGCAAAGGATTTATCAAGTGTATGGATGGAACGGTAAGGAAGCCCTCTCATAGGTTGCCGTAGATGATACTCATTTTCCTCTTTTCAGGCTAAAGCGTACTTCTGGCGAAATCTATACCCTCTTCTTCAAGCAGCTTCATACCGTGATGGCGACATATTTGGTGCTCATCTGCCCCGAAGCACAAAAGGAACGACTGCAATATCGGAACGCAATGCTCATGGCTGCTCCCTGCTACCTCTACTTCTCTGGCTACTTTCTCCACTGTATCGAAACCTTTATCAGCCACATGGCCCACTCACTCACACTCGACACCGCCAACGACTCTAGCGACAATCTGGCTTCTTTGATGTCCACCAAACCCCATTATGACAGCAACGACAAGATGAAAAAGGCTCAGGGCGGTGAATCAAATCCGGCGACCAACAACAACGCAGTAAAGAAGAAACCGATTCAGATGAAATCATTATGCGACTATCAATCAGGGCCGCATGGGTACCATCGGAAACGACGAAAGGACGGGGCTGTCTCTGGTCGGCAACATCATGGGAAGCCTCAGGTTTTGGAGGACTTGACGTGGGTGTACTCTGAATGCCTGGCTTGGTGTGTAATGATGGCTGAACCGTGTGGGCGATACCACGATTTAATCAATGTGATACTTCGGGCTCTGGTCTTGGCAACAGAAGTGGGCAATGCAATCGCTGTTTTTGGTAGGTTACATGTCTCATTGTTTGGAGATCGCAGTACTCACACTTCTTTTTATCGTCTTTTATAAAGGTATCTTTGACTTTATGGAGGCGACAATGCTGCAGCTACAACATTACCGACTACAGATCCACTATCATCCTCCTTTAGATTTGCCTTTTTTACTGCATACAATTCATGTTGTCTTGGCATATTCTGATCACTCCACCTCCCTTCTCCGCGTGCTCTCGTTTGTCTATGCACAATTCAAGATCCTGGCGTACAGGGCCGGGCTTCTCGACTACTTGTGCAACCGCATTTTACTTGATCCTGTTGTCTTTGAACGGCTATTCTTGCACTGGGGGGCGAACGTCCGCAACTTTTACTGGCGATGCTTGATCTGGCGGGTAGGCTGTGTTTGGAAGCCGCAAGTGGTCTGCTGGTCTTCTGATATAATTCCAATAGCCAAACAACATGGTATCTCTGTCTGTGATGGTGTCGATTGCAAAAAGGGAGGCTTTATGGAGTACTGGGACGACTATGGATTGACTGGGTTTGAAAAGACATCTACTTCCTATATAAAGGTGGAAACCATGTTGCGGCGGCATTCAACTCGGTAAGTAATAAGCAGGGGGACAATAGCATGAATTTTGTTAACCCATCTTCTTCTAGCCTTACCCATGTCATTTTAGAAACCCTCTTTGAATCCTTCCATCTTCAATACCGACAATACCAACACGATCAACAGTTAAACCAGATGCAACTGGGTGGTTGGGAAGCCCCAATGGCTGTGGTACCTTATAGTCTCATGCAGTCCGTGCTCACCGATTCGCCGACGTCACTTATCCTCGAATTGACCTCCAACAAGAAAATGAACACACAATGCCTGGTGCGATCTAATACTCGACAGAAAGGAACGAACACTGTGCCCTCACCGCCACCTTCTCTTCAAAGCACCGACAGTAGCTTTATCGATGCCATCAACAACGTACGACGACGATCCATAGCCTCTATAACCTCATCAACGAGTCGCCAATCAGCAGCAACAACAACGTACGAGCATGATGGCGAAGGCACTAGCAACATTAGCGGCGGCAACGATAGCGACGACGATAGTATCGTGGAGGATGGACAAATGGCAATCTCTGAACCACCAACCACAGCAAATGCACCTTACCGCGATATATGGTACCAGTACTATGCTGTACCGCTCCCCTTGGTAGATCCGATCATAGCAACCGCACCCACAAGGCAGCATTTACTCCGCGCCGTCGCCAGCGAAGAGGTGTTGACAATACGCGAGCCGAAAAAGCATCAGCTTTCCCTTGATACCGCCACTCTTCCATCAGGGCCCGATCGACTTTTTCTACTCCGTGATGATGAATCCAAATACCTCGGCAAAGTCATCACCAATACACCAAACAAGGACTACGTCGCAGCGAACACGATCTCTCGGGCAAAGCAATGGCGATACAAATCATGCCACCACAGTTATGCAAGACAACAAATGGACGTCTCGGGTGGACTTTACCAAGAATACATTCAAAATCGGAAGCGCGGGATACCAAAGCTCTTACTTGATTGGCCATTACATTGGGTGGTGGATGAATAGGATGCCTTTTAGTGATAGCTCTTAGTGTCAGATAGTCTTTTTAATTTGGACAGGATATGTCTGCCTTTTATCTAATAAATCCTTCTTCCCACACACACAAAGCAACCACAGGGACCCTTTCTGACAGGTTGGCACACTGGGTGGATTTTACAGCCTATCAGGGTTTCAGACTCCGCATCGGCTACAAAGAATAATTTTTTGCCATTCCTTTCTTTTGCTTCTTCTTTGCTTCGTCATTCCTTTTTTTTCTTTCCATCGACATTTACACCGCACTACGAATGACGACGGCCACGATGAAAGACGAACGACGACGATCAAACGGTAAGACTCCTCTTTTTAGCAATCTGTTCATCTCATGCTAACCCTGACTAACAATTACCTTTTATCTTTTTTCCTTTTCCTTTCGACTTTAGATTCACTACGACGATGACGACGACGATACCGACGACAACGACGCTAATGACGACTCGACCACTGCTTTACATCGCCCATTAAGGCTGTTTTTAAATTTTTCTAATGTAAAAACATGGGGAAACCCTCGCAATTTTTTTTTTTCGGTGCACTCACTTTTTCCTTGTAGATTCCCTTACCAATGTACTTGTAAAGTGTCCCATTTCTTGGCCCGGTCTGTGTGCACACTACCTTTAGTACCGCTGACCAGCTCTCCCCCTTCTTCGTCCCGTTGCTCATTACACTAGATTAGTTACTCCATCGCAAGTCCTTCATGTAGCGTAACCATAGTCTCATCTAGTCAATAAAGTCTGCTTGAAACCATCTCTATGACTTTTACTCTTTTGAATGTGTTTCTAACTTGCACTTGTACGCCGAGTTTGAAAGGGCGGGGTTTAAAATAAAGTGGGCGAGCGGCTTTACGTTTTTACAAACTTTATGATTTCCAGTGGTCAATTTCAGTGACGATTTGCCCCCTGATTGCAAAATCAGGATGGATAACCCACCTTCGAATTGCACATGGAGCAAGATGAAATGTATATCTATCAAACGATACCTGGCTTGAAGTATAACAATTCTGCATGCTTCTCTGAACACTACCCTAAGCCCTAAAACAGCGAATCATTCCAGTGGCCCTCAAGTCAGTCATTCATCGGCCGAAACCTAACCTCCATGGCATCAGTACAAAGCACTACTTGCTTCACGTCAAATTTGAAGTGAGCTTTGTTATCTCTTTTGCGAGAAAGGCCATGTTCAACAAAAAGGGACACTTTTCATGGGTGATGGTCCATCCTTTTTTCTCAAAAAATGGTGTTTGAAAAAATCGGCAGCTTTTTGGTGGAGGATGTCAGGAACACATGGTACTTGTGTAGATAGGACTCAGAGGGCAAAGTAGTCGAGTCGACAAGTAATATTCGCTCATTCAAGCATTTGATGGAAAAAAGTGGAGCCTTATAGCATTTTCACACTCCGCCAATTTTTCCTCTCACCATAAAATCCTTATTGCACGCAAATTTCAAGCCCTGCATGATTTTTGAGTGCGGGGTTTAAAAGTGCAAAGTTTGCATTGATCATTCAGTTGATGATGAGAGCGAGGTCAAAGGACGCCGCTGTTTATTCAGGTTTGTATAAAAAGGGGGGATAAAGAGACTGATGATAATGATGATAAGAGTAAAAGACTATGTACTGAATAGAGGGGGTACTAAGGTGAGAAGATAGATTCCATGATGATACCAGTGACTTGATAGGGATCGATATTGGATGCAGGGCGACGATCTTCAAAGTATCCCTTGCCTTCTTTGCCAACATGCCGAGGAATACGAATAGAAGCACCCCGATTTGCCACGCCGTAACTGAACTTGTCGATATGACCCGTTTCATGACGCCCGGTCAGACGTTGATCGTTGTCTTCGCCATACACCTGGATATGTTCCATATGACGCTTTGACATTTTTTCAATCGCCTTTTCAATAGCAGCCAGTCCACCTTCTTGGCGCATTTCTAGCGTGGAGACATTCGTATGGCAGCCCTGTGGTAAGAAACATAGATGAGTATCAAGAGGGCAGAAAAAGAATGAAAGAGGCACTTACGGCTCCGTTCCAGTCACCCTTGATTGGCTTGGGATGGATTGAGACGACGATTCCAAAGTCTTCGGACACACGATCAAGCAAGTACCTAGCCATCCATAGTTCATCCCCCATGGAGATGCCTTCACAAGGTCCCACTTGGTATTCAAATTGACCAGGAGCCACTTCAGCATTCACACCCGAGATGTTGATCCCGGCGTAGAGACAGGCACGGTAATGCGCCTCGACAATATCTCGGCCAAAGATCTTTCCGGCACCTACAGAGCAATAATAAGGCCCTATTAAAAAAAGATAAGGGGAGCGGGTTTAGTCGGTTTCAAGCACACATGCCATCCGGAACTTACCCTACGTAATCGACAAAAGAGGAAGAGAAGATAGAAAAAGTGTGTGAGTAAAGATGTCCATCTTCCCCTTTTTGTTTCTTTTGCAATCAGTCTACTTTTTTACCTGAGGTCCAGGGAATCCATGCTTCGGCCATCCATAAGGCTTGTTTGTTTCGGGATCAAACAGCATATACTCTTGTTCAATACCAAACCAAGGTTTTGCATCAGCATGAGCGGCCATAAGTTTTGCGCAACTGTGACGATGATTGTCCTTGTGAGGGGTACCATCCGGATTGTACAGATCACACAGGGCCAGTTTATTGTCGCCGCCACGGAACGGATCGTTGTACACGGCCACAGGAACCATAATCACATCCGAATCATGACCTTCAGCTTGTCCAGTGGAGGAGCCATCAAAGTTCCATTCAGATAAATCAGACGCTTCCTTGGGTACTTGGTCCACCGTCTTGGTCTTGCTTCGTAACTTGCCAAACGCATCGATCCAGATGTATTCTACTTGTACTTTGCCCCGTTGGTCCAAGGAGAGATACTTTGATAAATTGGATGCACTAGAGATAACCGCCATTGTATGATATAGAAAAAAGAGGTGTTTTGTTAAAAGAAGAGAGAGAGAGAGAGAGAGAGGAAGAAAGTGAGGGTACAGAATTTAAAGGTTCCTCGGGCTTTTCAAATCCCGCCTTATCTGAAAAGTTACCTTATTTGTGCAGTCGCATTATCTATACTTGATGCTTATCACTCGTATACAAATACATCCTTGGTGTATCAAACAAACATAAAAAGGACCTCGGTCCATTATGAATCATCCCTCCCCCTTACATTCTATACAAACCTCTCTCCTTTCCATCCCCCTATCACTTGTTCCCCATCCAAAAATAGAAGGCCCCCATATTTCAAACGCCGCTCCAAGGGGCAAAGTGCCTGATCAAGTCTACAGTGATATGGACTTCAATGCATAGATAGTTTTTATGTTTAAAGTAAAAAAAGTCATGAGATAAAAAAAAGTGTGTAAGGGAGAAAGAACGACTATCAAAGTGAGTGGACTACTACATGGTTTGTTGTGCATGATCGATCAAGCGTTTGACACCCACCAACCAAGCACCGCATTCACCGTATTTCGTCGTCACCAAGCCTACTTGCAAGTGAAGTGCACCAGGATAATCATGAGTTTGGATGGCTGGAAAAAAAAAAAAAAAAAAAAAAAA
>LT554202.1:230846-258796 GCA_900079185.1 Absidia glauca
TGTGAGAAGAAAGAGTTACCGTTCGTTCGTTCGTTCGCTCGTTCGTTCGTTCGTTTGTCGTCGTGGAAAAAAGAGAATGACAATGTGGAGGGAAAAAAGTAATGACGAGAGGAAGAAGGAGCAAAAATGAAGGACGGGCATCAAAAAAGTTCTTATAGCCAATCGGGGTTTGAAATCCAGAGTGCACAGGCATACATTGTTGGAGGAGTGTGGGCAGGATCGTGTGCCTGAGCTTCAGTTTGGCAGCAGATTTCTACACATCAGAGTGAGCATGCTACTACATTCTTATGCTATGATGCTGAATTACCTTTTGAATGACAAATAGGCTGGATCAGAGAAGATTAAATGTTGCCAAATGGGATAGCAGGGGTGGAGTTCCATCATGATCACCTGTACAAATGCATTTTCAGCGACGGTAGGTTGAATAGGATCGTCAGGACTGAGTTCTTTCGCCGGCAGTCGGTCATGCCATTTGCCGATCGCCGGGAACAACTTCTTGCAGAGGCTGGTAGGTGGGCGGCACGTGCAAGATAAAAGAATCGAAGCGCGAGTCGGCGTTTCAAATCCCGAGGGCTGCAAAATCACCACTGGTCCTTTTTCACCCCTGATTGTCATCCACACTGTTTTACAAGATGGATAAAGTTCCACGGCATTTATTATAAAAGTGGCATATACTAGATGGAGAGAGAGAGAGGGGGGGGTATAGATAGGGTAGATAGAGAGAGCTAAATGTATACAAGAGGGGGATCACCACTGGAGGGTATCAAGAGGAATAGATCGACGATGTTGCAGGACCTTTTGTTGATCACACGAAGAGACCCAAGAGTTTCGCCGTTGTTCATGCTGTTGGTCTGTTGATTTTTTTCGAGTTTGGTGTCGATACACATCTTTTGAGGATGGAGCCATGGTGTTGTTTGTATGGTAAGGTGGAATGGCAGGAGCCGTGAGGGTGGCGAAGGGATGATGATGATGATCATAGCGTACGGTGGACAATAGTGAAGGCGAGGAAATGTTGGTGTGATGGTGCAGGCTGGCTCGTTTCAAAGACCGCTGCAGGTCGGCCAAGCTGATTTCTTCTTCGTCCTGGCTTTTGGGATCGACGGCGAGGGGCGGAGATTTGGCCATCAAAGAGGAGGAGGAGGAGGAGGATAGGTTTGCTGATAGTGTGTCATGGGGATCAATGATATGGATTTGTTTTGCGCGGGTAGATCCGTGATATTTGGCGATGGGGGTCGGTTCCTGGATTCGGGCGGTGGGGTCTCTTGCTACTTTATCACCTTCGTCATTGTCCAAAGATGTTGTCGCTGCCGGTTTACCATCGTGAAAGTAGCCGACGGGGTAGGGTGCTGCTACTGCTGGCGCTTGTGCTCCAAGGGGGTCGGTTTTTCGAGGCTCGATCCAATTCTTGACATCATTCGATCGCTTTTTCTTCAGTTTCTGAGGTGCCGAGGCGTCGCGCGGTTTCACTTTGACAGATCGTGAGGAGCGTTTGCTGGTGGAGGATGCAATGGAGACTCGGCGTCGTAAAGTAGGCTTTCGGTGACTGATGCTCGTCATATCGCTGATGACACTGATTTGATCGTCGTCGGGGATGGATTCGATAGGCGGTGGAGTGGAGACTTGGAGGTGAGGATCGACCGACATGAGTTCACAGAGAGACTGGCGCCAAGCATCAATGCATTCGGACTTTTCTACTGACAACATCGGGTGATGGTATTGCTTTTCGTAGATGGAGGGCGGCTTTTTGGCGGTTTGTTGCATGAATGATGTCGGGGTGGTCTAAAGGAAGGACATTGGGAAATGAGACAAGAAGCATTGATGGTGCACGGTGTTTTACCTTTGATTTTACGATTGGTAAGGAATGTTGTTCGGCAATATTACTCTGCTCCAAAGACATATGACGGGGTCGCTGATACATGTGAGATAAAGGAATCGAGTCTTGTGGTTGAAGTCGAGAAGTCGAAGAAGCAGTGACAAATGAAGAGTGGTAAGGTGATTGAAGGAGAAGAGGATGATGATGAGGCTGTATATTCCCATGGAATGGCTGAAGTTGCGGGTGCTGCTGTTGCGGGTGCTGGTGCTGGTGCTGCTGTCGAATGATTTGTTCATTCTGAGGCTGCTGAGATAATAGTTGAAGCTTCATAGTCTGGGCGAATTTCCACATCTTGGTCAAGACAAACAACCATCGTTCCAGATCCTTCTGTTTGTGGGCCTTCATTATGTAGCAGTTTCCATCAAATGTTCTGACACAGAAGCACCTTGCTTGTTTATGAGAAGAGGAAGAGGTGACCACAGGCAATTTCCGTTTAGGGGCACTGCTGTTGTTGGGTTTGAGGACAGACACCGCAGAAATGTTGGCGATATCCACCGTCCACTTTGGTAGCTGATAGTACTTGGCAAGCGGTGTTGTTGCTGAAGTGGTGGATTGTTGTCGAGATTTGGTTTTGGGTGTGGCAAGGAGCGGTGATGTCAAGGAAGTGGCCTGGAGGGATGAAGGCAAAGATGGTCGGAATGGCTGATCGTCCGGTGGCGCGTCAACGTGAGTATTGGGAGGAAGTTTGACTTTGCGTGTAGAGAGGCAGGTAAAGGAGGTCCCGTCGAATCGAAACAGCCGCCATTGCCATTGTTTCTTGTCGGTTCTGAGATAAAGGTGGCCCTCGAATACAGGCGCTGTTGCAGGAAGTTCTTCTTCAAACTGTGATGTAAAGTCGACGTCAGGGCCTTTGTTAGGGGACTTTGCCGGTGGTGGTGGGTAGATTGAGAGCAGACTGTTTTGATACGTCATAAGATAAAAGTAAAAGAGAAAGAAGGGAAAGAAGACAAAAGCGAAAAAAAAAAAAAAGGAATCGCCCTTTTTTTTTCCCTCCTCAAAATTTCGAGCCATTTGATTGGTCGACGCTCTCATTATGGAAACCTAACACCCCGACAGTGGTTTCATGAAAAATGAAATGGCCTGCTGTGCCATCACTATTGTCTTTTCGACACATGATAGACTTTTCTGCAGGCACATAACCTAGTGGGTGACTCTCCCAGTGTTGTCTCAAAATCTCGCCGGTATAGCCAGTGAGAGAATCCGGCCCACCCCTTTCCCTTGATTTTCGTCTATGCGAACCCAGTAGGATAGGCAAAATGTCAAGTCAAGGAGTAAACAAAAACAAGTTTTTCCCTAACGAAGAAAGCGTCTAAAATAAATTGGTGTTACGATGATCACGATTTGAATGTATTAAACGGCTTTAATAAGACTAACAAAGGGTAACAAATGAAGTCTAAAGAAGATTTAATAAGAGACATGCCAATCCGTAGACGACACTCCGCCCCCCCCCCAAAGAATCATCGTTTTTTATTAGGTGACTGAGTACTATGATCTAAACTACGCTTGGTACCACTGCCTTCAGAAGGCACGGCCCCTCGGTTACCCACGCTGAGGACCACATGCGCTCTACCTGTTCGCTGTTGTCGTTCCAAAAGAGCGCCTGCCAAGTTCAAAGGAGTATCGGTGCTGCTCATCATGTTCAGTTTCTTTTCTTCGTCGAGCTTTTGCAGTCGTTTCTCGGTCTTGCCTTTACCAGAAGTCTTGCCATGGAATTTGTGCGATTGGAATCGGAATGCCTATGGGAGAAATCATGTTAGTAGTGTAGTGGCATGGATCTGTGACCACATATCATCTTACCTCTTTGGTGCTCAATTCGTTGCCATCATCATCGTAGTATCCCAATTGGACATCCGGTTTGTAGTCAGCCATGCGTCGTTCGTGTTCACGCATGAGATCCCGGCCTTCCCGCTCCTTTTGCTTGTCTTCGTCGTATTCTCGGTGTCGATCTCGTTCGCCAGTGCCTTTGTTTCGTTGGTCGATCTGTCGTTTGAGCTGTTGTTCCCGTTTCCGACTTTCCGCTTGCCATCTGAGTTGTTCCGAAACCTGTTTATCTCTTGCCAGTTGTGCGGGAGTTGCTTTGGCCATTAAGCCTATCGAATAGAAGGTTAGAATGGGTTGAAAAGAGAGACAGAGAGAGAGAGAAGAAAGTTCTTACCTTTTTGAGTGAGCAGGTTCAGAGTAGCAGCCAGTCCACGGCCAACAAGAGGTTCATCATAGACAGGGACATCTTCTTCTACAGGAGCAGTAGTGTGTTCAGGGGGTGGCGGAGTTGTTGATTGATCTTCGTCGATATCGGTCACAGTGGTGTTCTTAGTAGGGCGAGATGTGTCGTCCATGTCCTCACGATCGTCAGGGGTTGGTGACACCGAGTTTGTTGTCATATTCTGTCGTTGTTCGCGTACATAGATAGGAACGTTGCCCACCGAGTTGAGGAATTCTGTTGTTTCGGATAGCACCAATCCACCGCCATTCGTATCATCCGCCTCGTTGTCTGCTGCGTCTTGTTGCCCTTCCTGCGCCGTCCGTTCTTCCACGATCGATCGAGCAATATCTTCAGGTGTCATTCGTTTCAATAGCTTCTTCTTTTGTCGATTGGCGTCCCGTCGAGATCTTGCGAGGGCTTCTTGTAGATCGTCGTCATCGACAAAGTTGGCGTCTAATGCTGGTTGATAAGGCGCTCTGGGTTCGTCTTCTTCCTCTTGTTTAATATCGCCGGTTGCCGCTGTTGAGTCCTGTACATCGCCATCGTCCGCCATTGTCGTACGTTGTCGAATCTTCTTCTTCTTCTTCAACTTTTTTGGCTTTTTGAATGTCAGATTGATTTCGTCCTGGGTATAGTAATCCTTGATGCCTTGCGTCTTGTCGTAATCCAAAGTTTGCACCTGCTTGAGTTTCTCGGCCACGGATAGTTGAGGTTGATTCGCTTGGTGCTTTTGCCGTGTTGCTGCCACAGACGCTGTCGATATGCTGCCTTGTTTGCCCAACACAAATCCTTCTCGTTTCTTATCTTCGTCGTAATGGGGAAGAAGGCTGGGTTTCTCGTCTTGACCAAGTAAGAATTCGTCGTCGTCGTAAGGGTTGTAGCCAGGCTTCTTCTTCTTGTTGTCGAGATTCTTCAATAGTCGTTCCCGATCTTCCATATTCACGTTGGTCAGTTCGTCAAAGTCGCCGTTGCCTTCGTCGTCATCCAAGATGCCTCGGTCCTTGAGTGTCAATATCGTCTCTTGTCCTTCTTCGAAATCAGTGATATCATGGCCCACCTTCAGTCCACGAAGATCTGATGCCCGGTATCGTTGCTGCTGCTGTTGCTGTTCATCGTCCATATCCGCTAACGCCTTGGCTCGTTGTTCCGCTAATTGCTTTTCTCGTTGTCGTGACTTTTGGATCCAGGCCAGAGCTCCACCTTCTTCATCATCGTCATCTGCCAGCCCTTTTCCTTTGAGCTTTTCATGTTGCTTCTTCCGATTCTTGGATCTAGACGAGTACAAGAGAAAGTATATGTAAGTAATGCCTTTGAAGGTAAATCACAGACAGAAACTTACTTTTCGATTCTATCAAGGATTTCCTTCTTTTTAGCTGCCTGCGCCTGTTCCTCCTTTTGTCGCTGATAGTTGTCGTACGCTTGTTGGTCTTCATCGATCTCTTCCACTTCTTCGCCGTTTTCGTCCACGTCAGCAGAAATGGGAGCCAAGCCTAAGGTTGCTCGTTGGGCACTATGATAAAGAAGAAACAAAAGCCATTAGTCACTAGTTCATACAGACTGCATCATTCACTCTTTATTGAAGCAGTCGTTGTTGTCACACATACTTGATTTCTTCCAGGTCAGACATGAGTAAATTGTTCAAGCCGTTTGCACAAGATTAAATAGACTGAAAGAGAAGCGGCAACGAGTGTGGCTTTCCAGTCCAATTTATCCTCAGCCGGCGGAGCTTGAAATAGTGACGTTCAACCACCCATAGAAATTGGCTCTCAGCACTTTTTCAATCCCGTCCACTTCTCTTTCCCTTTCTCAAATTATGGCAGGCCCTCAGTTAGAAATCGTCAAGGTAAAGTGATCCTGCCAACATGCACCAAAAGACTCACCTTTGGTTGGACCCATAGTTTGGTGTGTATGTGTTTTTCCCAGTAGGTGTCATGCTCTACTTTGGTGGACCTCAATTCTATGACAATTATGTCAAGGGAATCAAGTTCTGGCCTGATTACAATACCACCTATGTAAGGTGACATGCTTTCGTCTTTTCGTCTCACCCACCCTCTTTTCTTTCTAGCAACCACCCACCACCTCCAAAGAAGTACGGGATGCTCTCGAAAAGATGAAGTCAGATCGGGAAGAAAAATGGATCAAGGCATTGCAAGCAAAGAAGGCTAACCAAGAACAGAACGAGCAGTAGATGTGGATCGAATGGACTTTTGGGTGATCAACATGGGAATGGTTAATATTAGTCAATAGCTACTCACTTTGTGGGTTAATGGTTGATATACTGGCGTAGTGTCTCTTACTTTGTTTGCCACTATCTTGAAATAAACTTTTGATTGTATAGGAATATGACTGAAATGTACGGCGTAGGGTTTTATTAGAAGGGTTGTTTTGTCAGTGCTATGAAAAGTGATTGTGTATGGAAACGGATCAAACCCTTTCCCGTTACTATCGTCTTGAACGTAGTCTTTTCTGTATGAAACAAAACTTTTATGGCATGTAATCTCTATTCTTGACACAACCAGGGTGACAGCAGCCGGGTCTCAGGGGACAGGATTGCTCTGACTTAGTCGGAGTTGAAATTCCTTAATCATACGAGGAAATTTTTTGTCACTATGCATCACCGCCCTAGGCAATCCCACCAGAAACATCACTTGTAACCTGCCTGGATACTGAATACTGTTTCCGTGGTATTAAGAGTGTGAACATAAAACGATAGCAATAAAGGCTTTTAATACCACACAACTACTCATACGACTTTTTGTGATATTTAAACTCAGATTCATCGAAAGGAGGTGTGTCATCGCAATGCCTATAGATACCCTGTAGATGAAATGGTTCAGTTATGCTTTATTGGTTAAATGATGGGACTACGATTAAGCTATCTGTCTAAGTAGGGAGGTGGGAGGACTGCAAAGATATGTACAGGACTTTCAATGGAGAGACCAATGTGAGACTAATGTAGTGTAATGGACTAAAGAATGGAGAAGGGGAGGGAAAGTCTACGGTATCCAAAGTATCAGTAATGATCGGCGCAGTGATTAGGTCACGAGATGGGGTACACTTCAGCAGTGCAATGGCCAAGGAATCTTCTACCGAAAAAGTGAGGGCAGAAAAAAAAAATTGCAAGGGTTTCCCCATGTTTTTTACATTAGAAAATTTTAAAAACAGCCTTAATGGGCGATCTAAAGCAGTGGTCGAGTCGTCATTGTCGTCATCGTCATTGCTATCGTCGTCGTCATCGTCGTAGTCTATTCAAAGTCGAAATAAAAATGCAAGAGGTGTAATGTTAGTCATGGTAAGCCAGATGCTGAGAGGAGAGTTACCGTTCGTTCGTCGTCAAAGGTAGCTCTACAAGACCGAGTCGTTGGATGAGTCCCTTGTTGAAAAGGTAAAAAGTAAAGACGATGGAAAGGTAAATTAAAAAAAGGGGGACGAAGAGGGAAAGAAGAAAGAAAAAGAAAGAACGAAAAAAGTCCGCTTGTTAATGGGTCGGAAATCGGAGTTTCAAATAAAAGGGGGAGGGGTGGTCGACTTTTAGAAACTTTATGATTTCCAAATGTAAATTTCAGCAACGAGTTGCCCTGTTTTTTAAAAAAGAGATGGGCAACCCATCTTCAAATTCCACATGGAGAAAGATGAAATGTATATCTATCGAAAGATACCGTTTTTAAAGTATAACAATGTTGCATGCTTCTCTGAACGCTACACTAAGCCCTAATACAGCGACTCATTCCAGTGGCCCTCAAGTCAGTTATCCATCTACCGAAACCCAACATCCTTGGCATCAGTCGGTAGATAAGAGTCACTACTTTCTTCATGTCAAATTTGAAGGAGGGTTTGTTATCCCATTCATGAGAAAATCCATGTCTAACAAAAAGGGACAATTTTCATGGGGGATGGATGATCCATCCTTTTTGCTCAAAAAACGACGTTTGAAAAAATCGGCAGCTTTTTAGTTTTCTGAGCGGAAGGATGGCAGGAAAACATGGTGATTGAGTAGGATGAATGGGGGAAGGTGCCGAAAGTCGGAGTTTGAGATGCTATCTGAACCGCTGTGCCAGCCATGACAACATCCCGTCTTCTTTTGATTTCCTCTTCTGTACTATAAGATTCTACCAAAGAGCCTTTTGGACTAGGCCATGTGGGTGCAACTGAAACCTGGTCCGCACGTCATACCCCCATTCATGCAATTAGCTGATGTTATCCCTGAGTTTGTATGAGAATGTGGCATGATAGGCAAGTCGGCCCCTGCGGTCCATCTTCAAGCCGACCCGATAAAGCGTCTGGTTTGAAAAAAAGGGATTTGAGCGGGGATTGACTTTTTTTAAAATGGAGGGATACGAAAATGATAGCGGAGTACCAAATACCTCGAGCACTGATTTCCCCTTTTTTCCTCGCATGATGACCTCGATATCCTTCGATTACGATAGCTGATGTTCAAGTTAGATTGTACTCAAAAAGAGCAGGGACCCTTAAAAAGTGATTGATCAAACTGAGCCAAGGCGAGGCTAGAACGGGTGCCAAGAAAACGATCAGCCGAGTCACTTGCGTAGATGAGATAATGAGGAACGATTCTATACGTAGATCTTAACTCAGCTTTGACTAACTATATAAAAAAAAGGAACGGTAGACCTTCCGGAGTTTCCCTTTTACGATTATAATGGATAGACCCTTATCTTTCCATTCTGGATTTTCCCATTTTTTTCCATCGATCTCATTTTTTCCCGCCCCTCCCCACCTGGCATTTTCTATTCTTTCCCTTCCCTCTTCTTCCCTTTTCCTTCTTTGTTTGTTTCCCCCTTTCTTTCTCTTATCGACACACACACACACACAAAAATGATGCCCGCCACTCTTCAAATGACACCTGCCACACCACCCCCTCGACCTTATGATTGCCCCATGTGCCCCAAATCCTTCTTCCGTCTTGAACATCGTAATCGTCACATTCGAACCCACACAGGCGAAAAACCGCATGCTTGTCCTTGGCCAGGCTGTGAAAAAAGATTTTCAAGGTCCGACGAACTCACTCGCCATCACCGTATCCACGGCACCCTCCCATCATCATCAGCCACATTGCCAAACAGCAACAATGGTGGTGGTGGTGGTGGTAAAGCACGACGCTATCTTTCGAAAAGTGCGCCTTCCAGTCCAACCTTTTTACCAAGACTCCAGCCAGCGTCGATTTCAGACTCCGACGATGCTGCTGCTGCTGCCCCTTCCTTCCTCCACACCCCTGGGCATTCACCGACGCTGACGGCCAAGAGGGGAGCCATGAACTATCATCATTATTATCATCATCCCATGACCCCTGCGTCGCTGCCACCGTTGATGTTTATGACCCCGATCTCCTCACCGACAGCCTCCCCACCCCACCATCACTTTGAAGACGACAAGGACGACTCTTTACAACCGATACCAAAGGCCATTTATGATTTACAGTCATTCCATCTGCCGCAATCTTCTTCTGCATCCACAAAGACCACACCCTCCATCACCTCCATTCAGTTCCTTCTAGACGGATAAAACTATATCAAGTCCCACCTATCTATCTATCTATCTACTATCTATCTATTCTTTTGATTCCCCGCAGATGTCAAACTCCGCTCCCCAACACACACTAGGTGATACACAAATAAAGTGCTTTCTTTTTTTTTACATAAACGAAGACAAGGTGTTTAATACAATAAGTTGAGATACATACATATAGACATAGTGAAGAAGTAAAAAGAGGATGGGGAGAAAGTAAGCAAGTGAAGAGGGGGGGGGAGATGGTTCTATAATCTAAGGTCATCGAATCATATCGCCGAATAGGGTCATATCTACTTTGTGGAAGGGCAGATCGGACGAGCCTGGTGGATTGGCAGTGTTGTTGTTGTTGCTGGTGCTGCCGCTATTGTTGACTTGGGGTAGATGATGATGATGATGATGATGCGACAAGTGGTTGTGATGATGGTTATTCGAGGTGGGTGTTGGTCTGGCAAGCGTTGGTGTCAAAGAGGCAGGAGACGGAGTTGAAGAGGATGGAGACGAGGAGGACGATGATCCTGCTACTGCTGTTGACCCATTTGTCGCTATGGATGTAGATGATGAGGTGGATGAAGATGAAGATAAGGACATGGAGCGATAAAGGAGCTTCCTATCTTTAGAAGTGACCATGGACCCATTCGAGTGGAACCAATACTTGGTGGTGAATTTCTGTCGTAGTTCGTGGACCAGCCGTGATACTGTCGAAGAAGATGTTGTTGTGTCCCATTTGATCGTTTGATCCCATCGCCCTGAGCTTAATCCCGTGATGAATTCGTCCCATTCGTTGTTGGTAAAGGTCAAATGAAGCTTGGAGCCAGAGAGTTCCTTGGTCATTAGTAGTACGCCTTGTCCCACCACCTTGGTCAATTGCATCATCCGTTCACCTACGACGATGTTCCGTCGAAAAGCCGCCCAGTTCGTTTCCGTCAAGAGAGGTTCGATCCAGTTCCGATAAGCCTTCATGTTTGCATTGCGCTCCCGATCCTTATCCCGCTCCAGTCCCCCGTTGATCGTCGGTGTAGGCGAGGCTGTAGATCCGTTACCAGAAAGATCGTCTTCAGGAATCTTGACCACATCGTTGGGAAACAAAAAGGCAAACGTCTTTTGGAATTGTTCAAAGGCCATGTAGAGTCGAAAGTAATCGCTGTTGTAATAGATCCCATTCTGATTCATGCCGTTGTCAAGGTGAGGTTTCATGTTGGAATGACTGGTGAGGATGCGTAGTGAAGGTTCGAGTAAATCGGTGGCCTGGTCTTTGGTAAGATCTTCAGGGTTGGTGGTGGTGGTTTCAAGGACAGGCGACCGTTCGATGACTAAAGCAAAGTCCACAGGCATCCGTTGCGCTTTCTGTTCCAAATCTTGCATTGTGATACTTCGCATCCGATTGATAATATCGTCCCCTATCAGAAAATAAAAACCAAGATTAGCCAACGGTCAAATTCAACCCCCGTCCTCTGGTTCCTGGCTTACGTCGTTGTTCAAATTCACCATGTCGATGAGGAATCTTTGGCTTCTTGGTGGGCTGAGGAGGATGGTTCATCTCGTAAGGGACATTGGCGTCGGTTGAATGGCGTTTCCGTTTCCGCATCAAAGAGGCTTGAGTCAAGATCCCTTGTTCCGCATATCGTTGTAAGAGCACCGGTTCCCGAGCGATTCGTCCGTCCTGATAATAAAATCCACGCTGCTTTGGCTCCATCAAGACTTCGGATTGTGGTAAAGACGTCGTCCTTTGATGTTCCGTCAGTCCCACCACTGGAGAATTTGCTGAGTTGGCAGGGCTTGAGATCGATTCGGTCATTGCTGAAGTTGCTGTTCCTGTTGTTGCGGGCAGAGGAAGGGGGTATCGTTGAAGATGATGATCGTTCGGATTGTGGCTGCTACTACGTTCGAAGGAGGAGTAGGTGGGTATAGCAGGTGAAGATGTTGATGGATACAAAGGCCGGAAGTTCGTGTAAGGCCGCACCGTGAATGGATCTGTGGATGTGTCATTCGATGTAATCGATACATCAGAATGTGTGGCAGTGGTGATGGGGGTTGCTGATTGTGGAAGATGATGCGGAGATTGAGGCTGTGGTAAAGGTAGCGATAAGGGAAGAGACTGAGGATGATGCAGTCCATGTGATAAAGCTGACGACGAGGTAGATGAAGTGGTTGATCCTGGTGAAGGAGGATGATTCGTCAGGAAAGGGACGGCTAGTAGTCTCGTTAATGGTGACTGTTGTGAGTGATGCTGCTGTTGTTGCTGATGATGGAGAGAGGAGGGCGAGGAGGAAGACGTTGGAGATGAAGAAGAGGTAGGCATTGTCATATCATGCCACTTTTGTATAGGGTCCTTAGGGTCTGGCGTTGGTGTGGAGAGATTGCCCATAGAAGAGGTAGCTGCCACCGCTGCTGCTGCTGCTGCCGCCGCCGCTGTTGTTGTAGTTGCTGTAGTTGTTGTGGGAGGAAGAGGAGCCGTTACTGTGCCATCAGGTGAGGAAGTACTGGAGTAACAGCAAGAGCTATTGTTGGGTAGTCGCACGGCATTAACCAGAGTTGCTGAGGCCGAAGAGTTAGCAGAGGCTGGGATTCCAGAAGCATCATCACGAAAGAGAATCTTGTCTTCATGTAGAGGTTTGAAGAACTTGACATGGTCACCCAAGGCATAAGAGACACAGAATAGGAGCTTGGCCAGCTTGTCAGAATCAGGTTTCTTTCGTAAGACTTGTTTGACGATTCGGAAAAGGTCGAGTAGGTCTTCATCGGTCAGAATATCTTCGGCTTGAGGTTGGAATAGTCGAGATTCAGGTACGGCAAGTAGACATGTTGGATGAGGTGGCAGCGGTTGAGATGGTTGTTGTCCTTCGTTGACAGCATTCATTGAAGATGGCGGGAGGTGTTATGGTAGTAAAGGATAGTATCAATATAGGAAGTATCTAAACTACAATAAGACAGACAACAAAAGGTGTATAACAAAAGTAGGCGGGGGTAAACGGTTGTATCAAGAGGTAAGGTTTATGAGTATGAGAAAAATAACAAAAAGGAAAAAGGAAAACGAGCCTCAACCCCACAAAAAAATTTTATAACCTTAGATTTGGGCGGAGTTGGAAATACTTTCTCTCACGAAACTTGACTTTTGTAACCCTATGATGAAGGTAACTCCAAAAAGTATCGAGGTATTAACTACATGGTAAGGATGGCGATCAATGTCTTTGTCGAGATATGGTGTTTGTATTAAAAGTTAACTCTAAACTGTCTGTGCATTTCCCTTTTGTGCTCATCTGTAGGCTCGCTTTGTCATTGGATAGATAGTCGGGATTCTAAATACCCAGCTCACAACTCTCGGGCCGTAAAAATAAAAAAAAGAGAGACCCAAAACAATTTCATTCCCCGCCATTCGAGATTCTTTCTTTCCCTTTTTCTCACTTTTGGAATGAACAAACTCAACCGTATCACTCATTGGCGCCCAGCCAATATCCTTGCCACCAATGTTGAATCTACACCTTTCTGCTTGATCATACTAAACCAACCTTTAAACAGATTAGATGTCTTTCGAAGACTATGGAACAATGGCAAGTTGCTTGCATCACTATCAACCTGCTTCTATGCTAACGCTTTCTTATCTTTAGCAACATTCAAGTTTGTGGCGGATGGTGGCTCCAACCGACTCTATGACGCATTCTGTGATGATACCCAGTCTTTAGAAAGGTCAGTTGACATTGCGAGAAATGACAAATTAACAGGACGAATGAACCTTTACTTTGATAGATACTTGCCCGACGAAATCCGAGGTGACCTGGATTCTATACGCCCCGAAGTCAAAAGCTACTATGCCTCCAAGGTAAGACAGTAGACTCATTCTAACATTGCCCACTAATCTGTCCTCGGCCGCTTTGGTTGCTTTGTTTGTTAGCACGTCCCCATCACAAAATTGACCGATCAAGACTCCACAGATTTTATGAAATGCGTGGCCCTGTTAAAGGAAAAGGAAGCCCAAATGAACCAAGTAGTAGGTCGTCAATCTGCCAAACCACCTGAAAGACTCACTTTTACTTGATCTCTATCTCTAGTTTGATATTGTAGCCATGCCTGCCCTGGGTGGCCGCTTTGATCAGACGATTGCCAGCATCAACATGCTTTACTTTATGAAGGATCAAGTGGAAAGGAAGGTCATCTTACTAAGTGATGAAAACATAACGGTGTTATTGGATAAGGCAAGTACAAATAAATGAAGTGTGATGTCGCTAATCGAGGTTGTTGTTTGGTATCTAGGGGACACATCACATTCAATGTTTACGTGATCTCGAAGGACCCACGTGCGGAATTATGCCGATCGGCGGCCCGGCTACCATGACAACCAAAGGGCTGAGGTGGAATCTAGGCAAGTCAATGCGGTGAACACTAACCATAGAATCCCAAATCATTGACTCATCCATGTGTTATAGATAACCACAAGTGCTTCTTTGGCGGGATGGTCAGCACCTCCAATGTTATCGACAGCGACTTGATTGAAATTGAAACAGATGCCCCACTGGTATGGACCATCGAACTCAAATAGAATAGATCATGTGTATGTGTGTTTGTAAATAAAAGGGATACTCTGTATACATTATGTCTTTATATAAAAAAAAAAGTGTATACATTATGTAGAATAGGGCATGTTTGTTTTATTGATGATGATTGACGAGACAAGATATTACTATTACTATGTTATGGGTTAGCTAATGGACTAGAGGGAATCGTTCAAACTACGTATGATGTGATGATGATTAGCCTGTGGAGGTGGATGGTGAGAGTTCTCGTCCCATAAGTCGACCAAGACCAGCCTAGTAGTATAAAAGGATCAGTACCCTTAGCATCTGCCTTTTCCCCTGTGTATGCCTTACCTTGATTCTACTACCTAAAGGAGGAGAATAGTCGTTTTCACTCCAACGCCGCTGTTTTGATGATCTGATCTTGTTATTGTTCGTTGATTGTGCTGATTCGACGGTCTGTACCACTTGATCAGATGAGGAGGGAAAGGAGTGACTGCAGCCAAAGATATCACCATCAATACCGTCGTCTTCGTCGTCTTCGTCGTCGTCAAAGATATCCACTCCTTGTGGTTGTTGTGTCACCATCATCAGCGGCGACGGAGAAGCTGTAGTCTCTTCATCCTGCTGGGCGAGTTCGTGGTGCTGTATCAGTTGTGAGATCCAAGGTTTGCTTTTGATCGATGCGTTGGATTGGATGTCGTCTGATAAAAAACTGCTTGATCTTGCTGACGAGGAGGTGCCTCCTTGATGAAGCACACGTAGGGAGGAGTCAATGTCGTATCCATTCATGGACGAAGAGCCAAGCCCACCGCCAAAGTACGAGCTTGTGGTGATCCCAGAGATACTGACGGCACTTTGCGTATCATTGTTGGCATTGTTGTTTACCCGTGATCGTCCTTGGATGCCGTTGCTAAGTATATAAATCGCCTCGGTCTTTTCTTTCATCGACGGTGATGGTGCTATAACGTGCGTGGTTGTTGTCAGTTGGGTCGGGTCTGTGGTGGGTTTTGATATCGAGTCCGTTCGTTTCATTTTGTTCATCCAGTAACGAAGACCAAGGGAAGGGGTGAAGACTGGAACATCACTAGTATTGTTTATTACTTCGACATGTGTCATGGTGAAGGATGGAGGAAGAGTATAAGGGAAAGAGAAGGAAGAAACCAAAATCTAAAAAGTCAAGGGAAAAGAAGAAAAAGACGGCGGCGTTTCAAATATGCCAACTCTAACCGCAGGATACACATACACATACCGAAACCTCACATTTTTCCCAAACCATTTCTATAAATGTCCGATACTCTCTCCCACCTTCTTTCTCTTGCTTTCAATATGACACCATTATGACTCACTTCCATCTTTCAGAAGAGAAAAGGATCACTATGGACATGTAGGGCCAAAAAGGGGTTTACGCCTTGGCGCATTGGGTAATTTCAAACTCCGGTCTGGCTACAAAGACGCATTTTTCCTCTCACTCCTATGCCTTGCTTCTTCTTTGCTTCTTTATCTCTTTTTTCTTTCCATCAACATTGGCAATCGCACTACAAACTATTCACTCTCTATACAACGATCTTGATTGACGAATACAGGGTAACTCTCACCTTCTCACCATCTCGTCCATCTTTGGCTTACCATGGCTAACATTTGCCTTTTGCTTCATTGCCCCTTTTTTTCTTAGCTGATCGAATGGGATGACAACGGATATAAACTCTCTGTCAGAAGGACTGGGCGGACATGTGGTTAGTTTAGGGATCGGACGCAAGCGATTACGAAAAACCTGGGGAGACCCTCGCAATGTTGTTGTTTTCGGTGCACTCACCTTTCCATTGTAGATTGTATAGCCACTGCACTGCCAAACACCATCACTCCTTTGCCCTCTATCACTGACACTTTTAGCACTCCTGGCCTATTCTCTCCTACTTCATTCTCTTGATCATTACACTAGGTTATTCATTCCAAGTCCTGCACATACCTTTGCAGCCTCCCCCTCCCCCATTTATAGCTTAAACATAGTCTCACTCACTCAATAAAGCTTACTTGAAACCATCTCCATGACTACCGTCTCTATTACTAGGTCCAAACTTTTGCGTAGGAACTGAGGTTCTGCTGTTGTTGCTCAGATTTGACTTGGATTTTGTGGACGCTAAAAAGTTGACTCTGTGTCAAGTGTATGAATGAATGAGATTCACTTTTCGACTTTGAGAATTTGCTTTTGAGCCGTATCTACACAAGCCCCATGTGTTCCTGGCATCTTCCAGTTTAAAACACCAAAAAGCTGCCGATTTTTCAAACGTCGCTTTTTGAAAAATAAGGATGAGCCCTCACCCATGAAAAGTGCCCCCTTTTAAAGGACATGGATCTAGTGGTGAAAGAGATAACAAACATCACCTCAAATTTTGCATGAAGAAAGGTATACTTCTTATCTACCGGGTTCTATTAAATATTTAAGGTTTTGGTGGATTAGCTACCGACATTGATGACACTGGAATCAGTCGCTGTTTTGAGGCTTGGTGTAGTGTTCACAGAGACATACGGCGTAGACATACTTCAAGTTTGGTATCATTCAATAGATTTGCATCCCATCCTGCTCCATGTGAAATTGAAGATGAGTTATCCATCTCGGTTTTGAAGAATAGCGATTCGGCACAAAAATTTACAACTGGAAATCGTCAAGGTTCTGAAAAAAGTCAAACGTTCAAAAAACCCCACCCCCACTTTATTTTCACGCCCCGCCTTTTTCGAATTCTTGTATGTACCAATAACGTCAAGACCTGGGTACACCGGCGCATGTCAGAGACATGTTCAGAAGAGTAAAGACATGGAGATGCTTTCAAATAGGTTTTATTGACTAAATGAGGCTACGGTTAAGCTATAGTAGGACTTTTGCTATGGAGTTACTAATCTAGTGTAATGAGCTACGGAATGAAGAAAGGGAAAGATAGCCAGCGGTACTAAAAGTATCGGTAGTAGTGTGTACACGGATTGGGCCAAGGAATGGAGCATTTCAAAAGTACAATGGCAAGGGAATCCACCATGGAAAGGAGAGTGCACCGAAAAAAAAATTGCGAGGGTTTCCCCATGTTTTTACATTAGAAAAATTTTAAAAGAGCCTTTATGGGCAATGTAAAGCAGTAGTCGAGTCGCCATTAGCGACGTCGTCGTCGTTATCGTCATCGTCATCGTCGTAGTGAATCTGAAGTCGAAAGGAAAATGAAAAATGGTAAATGGTAATTGTTAGTCATGGTAAGCATGAGATGAACAGAATGTTAAAAAGGGGAGCCTTACCGTTTGTTCGTCGTCATTCGTCAATCGTCATTGTCGTCGTCGTTGTCGTAGTGCATTGTAAATGTCGATGGAAAAAATCAAAGTGATGACGAAGCAAAGAAGAAGCAAGAATAGGATGGACAGAAATTGGATTCTTGTAGCCAGCAAAAAGTAGCGGGGTTTGAAATGTGAAAGTATTTCAACAAACGTCAAGTCCATAACCTAAGTTGGTGTTATTTGGTCCTGCGCGTATGGTCCTGTGTGGTGCATTCTGGGGTCTTATCACTGAATGGGAGGGCCTCGAACGCTCGTTCACAATCACACTTGAAAGTCCGTACATATGCTGGATTTCCGTTTGGTCAGTGCTCCCACGCCAATGTTTTTCTACGGGTAGGCTTGTTCTTGCTTGATCCGATTACACATCCCTTTAGGGATGTCCTATTCGGGTATTTCTTATCAATGAATGGGTGACCTTCATCGTCTTTTTACATTCACACACTCGCACATGTTCAAGTTGAGAAGAATTCATGCATAAGCGGAGTTTGGATTACCATACATGGTTACGGTGGAAAAGCCAGACATGATCATGTGTTTGTCAACAAACTTGCAGATCAAAAGCGATGGCGTCTGTTGTCAGCATCTTTTTATTCTCTATCCTTTTCTCTGGCTTCCTCTTCTCTATCCTCTTCTTTGGCCTTTATCTTGTCTATTTTTTCCTGTGGTCTTCTTTTACTCGTTTCTAGCTACCTTCTACTTGTTTACCTCTACATCTGATGGATTGTAAGATAAAGTCTCAATATCAATACAGTATCAGGATCAAAGTACTAATCATGAAACTTAGTTCGAACTTTGTGTGCGCCAAATTTACCTGGAAGCGAACATTTGTCCCAGCAAATTTTCAAATCCCGATGGGTTATGGATCTTATTTTGTCGATGGTTCTTGGTAAGCTTTTAGGACATCTAAAGCATGTAATAGTACGAGGATAGCGATGACAAACCCTGCTTTTCTTTTTATAAAGTCGCAACTACATCTGATTACTACTGCGCGGACTCATACTTCGCCAATGGAACGAATTGCGACATATTGCTGAAATCAAAAGACGACGATGGTTGCCCTGTGATGGTCGAAATCCAGGATGCTGTTACTTCAACCTGGATTCGCGATAAACTACTCCTGGACTACTGCAACCAGATTATAAGAAGCACTGGGAAGGTGCCAATTGTCATTGTGTTTCCCATCCATCCTTTGTCAGAGGATTTGAACGAGGTATTTGATAAAGAACAAGAGCACTGGTTTGCCCACCAGATCACGGTAAAGATCCTGGCCAAAAAACTGTATATCGTCGACCCTGCCACCATTCGAAATGCCACCATCGATCCCCTGCCACCAATCGCCGCCCTCGCCGTATTCCTTGCGGATCAAAAACGTTCTTTTTTTGAATCTGACTACCACAACGAACCTACGTTCAGAAAACTGTATGATCTGGCTTTTGAGATCTGCGAGAAAGGGGGTTTAAAAACTGGCATCATGGGACGTTACAGTGCTCAAAAGCAGCTCATCAAGAAAGTCACGCAACTCGTGGATGCAAACGACGGGTCGCTCAATGATTATCTTGTTCAGATGCATGATTTACTTTCGGCAATGCCCTGATCGCCGTCACCATCCACATCAGCAGCAGCAGCATCCGCATCAGCAGCAACATCATCCGCATCAACACCACCAACGCCAGCACCAACAACACCCATTGATCGCAGAAACAAACATAGATCGTCCGCTTTTACTGTAAACGCCTCCAATAAAAAAGAAGCTGGGCACAAGTATATGAAAAAGGGATGAACGAAAAAGTTCATATTCAAGAATGGTAACTTATTGCGCGCCGCGTATGGCCGTTACAAAAATGAGCATCAAAAAATGTTTGATTTGTATGTACTGGCTTGTAGTTTTTAGGAGACTGGGCGAACTGAGCATCATTCACTCAAAGGGGATTTGTGCGAGGTCTGGTAGTGGAAGAGCGAAAGCGGAAGGGAAGGTTCAAAGTGTCTTTTTGTATGATATGTGATTAGCAGCCCCTGCTGGCTTTCAAACCTCGTCTTGGAAAAAGTCTCACTTTTTTTGGAGTTCATTTGTCATGTGAACGGGATGGACAACTCAACTTCAAATTTGACATGTACTCAGAGGTGCTTTTTATCTATCGACTGATACCAAGAAAACCTAATTTCCTTGGACGACTTGCCATTTTTGAGACCACTCCAATCGGTCGCTTTTGGGGGCTCCTCGTAGCGTTCACAACCGCACACAGCGTAAAAGTGCTTGTTTCTGGGTATCAATTGATAGATATGCTTTGTATCGTGCTGCCTGTGAAATTTGGCGGTGGGCTGTTTATCTCGGTTTTGAGAAATAAGCAACTCTTTAAAAAAATTGGACGTCAAAAATTCACATTTTCAAATAGGCCAGATTTTTATAATTTTCAAACCCCGCCAGTTGAAGAAAGGACAGACCTTGGAAAAAGTCTCACTTTTTTGGAGCTCATTTTTCTTGTGAACGGGATGGACGAGCTAACTTCAAATTTGACATAGACTTTGAAGTGCTTTGTATCTATCGACTGATACCTAGAAAACCTGATTTCCTTGTTTAACTTGCCATTTTTGATACCACTCCAATTGCCCGCTTTTTGGGAGGCCTCTCGGAGCGTTCACGGTCAAAAGACCACGTTTTCAATTTTTTCAGTTTGTCAAACCCCGCTGTTTGAAATTATCAACGAAAAATTACAGTTACCCCACAGGAATGGTCTTACTCTGTTTATCGGGAATCAATTGGCAAGGCCCTCTCTTCTCCTGGTATCAGGTCCAGCAAGAAGACGCATATCAATTGCGGCTCATCGGCTCGTATGGTTGGTATCGTGTGTGTGAAGGAGAATCAAAAATGACGCCAACGCCGATGGAACAACACAACGATTAACGGTGCATATCTCACCAGCCTTCCAAGAGATATGATGCGATCAATGGCAGGCTTTTCCACCGACGGTCGATCCTTTTATCTTGCACGTCCCACCCTTGACTCACCTACCAGCCTCTGCAAGAAGTTGTTCCCGGCGATCAACGAATGGCATACCCGACTGGCGGTAGAAGAGCTTAGTCCTGACAACAGCAATCCTATTCAACTTACCGTCGCTGCCAATAAATCTGTACAGGTGATCATGATGCTCAGGAAGACTTTACTACAAAACCCGGTGCTCATGAAATAACTCCACCCCTGCCATCCCATTTGGCAACATTCAATCTTCTCTGATCCAGCCTACTTGTCATTCAAAATGTAAGTCAGCATCATAGCATAAGAATGTAGTAGCATGCTCACTCTGATGGGCTAGAAATCCGCTGCCAAATTGAAGCTTAGGAACACGATCCTGCCTACACACTCCAACAATGTGTGCCTATGCACTCTATATTTCAAACCCCGATTTCGCTACAAGAACTTTTTTTTCGTCTGTTCTTTATTTCGCTCCTTCTCCCCTTCGTCATCACTTTTTTACCGCATTGTCATTCTTTTTTACTCCACGACGACAAACGACCGAACGAACGAGCACACGAACGAACGAACGGTAACTCTCCCCTTCTCACGTCATGCTCATCTTTTGCTTACCATTACTAACTTTTTGCCTTTTGCATCGTCCCTCTTTTTTTTGACACTAGATCAACTACAGCGATGACGACGACAACAGAGACGACGACGATGCTAATGACGGCTTCACCACTGCTTCATGTCGCCCAAAAAGGCCCTTTTAAATTTTTCAAATGTAAAAAACATGGGGAAACCCTCGCAATTTTTTTTTAGGTGCACACCCATTCCATTGTAGAATCTCGTAGTCCAAGTTACTAATAAAAGTGTACCAATTCTTTGCCCATACTCTTCTGCAACTATCACTGATACTTACACACAGCTTAACCGTATTTGTGCGCCTCCATTTGCTTCGTTTTTACAGCAGTTTAGTGATTCCCATTACAACTCGTTGCCATTTACACATTAGTCTATCTACGGCCCCAAATGTAGTCTGTAACATAGCCCTTAGTCCTATTGCATCAATAAAGCCTATCTAAATTATTCTCCAAAAGACTTTTTTTTTTTAATCCGTAACCAAAACAAGGCCGTGTACATTATGAAGACCGAACTACCGATGAGTAGCTCATCATTGACAACTTTTGAAACATCAATGGGCTACTAGTTACTAGTTGGGGTAGAGTAAAACTTTGTGGGTATGCGCGTATAGAGCCTACGATCATGTACATGTTATTAGATTCACTTCAACAACAGGCATATTAGTGAAGTCGAAAAGTGAAACTCGTTCATTCATGCACTTGACAGAAAGTGAAGCCAAGTGAAGCCAGGACAACAGCAGCTGAATATCGGTTCCTTCGCTCAAGTTTGGCTTTGGAAGTCAAAATATTAGTCATGGAGATGGTTTCAAGTGTGTTTTATTGAGTGGATGATACATTGATGAAGCTATATGGGCAGGGGGAAGACTTTGGAGGTATATACGGGACTTGGAATGACTAACCTAGTGTCATGATAAAGAGAATGAGGGAGAGAAAAACCAATCAGCAGCATAGAAAGCGCCAGTAGTAGTGGACAAATGTGGGTAGGCAAACGAGTAATGACGTTGAGCAGTGCAATAGCTACATAATCTACAATGGAAAAGTAAGTACATGCTCCCATGTTTTTCGTAACCCCTTACGTCCAATCCCTTAAACTAACCACATGTTCATCCAGTCCTGCTGCCAGAGCCGATATCCGTTGTCATCCCATCCGATCTACTAAGAAAAAAAAGACAAATGATGCAAAAGGCCAATGTTAGTCATAATAAGGCAAAGATGGACAAGATGGAGAGAAAGAGATAGCTACCCTGCGTTCGTTATTTAAGGTCGTAATATAGAGTGCTGGTCGTTTGTGATGCGGTGCCAATGTTGATGAAAAGAAAATGTGGTGAAGAAGCAAAGAAGGAGCAAGGAAAAGCATTAACCGAAATGTGAATATTTGTAGCGAAAAGCGGAGTTGGAAATAAAATCTTCCTTGCTACCCCTTGTTCTTGTCACCATTTGTTGTTATACATGAAAGCAGACAATAACTAACGTCTCAGGCATTCCGGTTTCATAAAGCATCAAAGGATTCGGGCTATGAAAGCTTGCAGGAGTCCATCGATTTCGAAATCATCAAAGTTCGATGCCAGACATCAGTGCCCTGATTTCCTATTTCGGTCAAAATCACAAACTACAGAGGATGAGCCATTGTGCCCCTCCCCCATACACTTTTTCGCCGTGCAGCATATATTCAAACCCATTTATGAAGTCTATATAGGTAATATGCGCTTATGATATCTAAATACAGTACTGTATGTGAGGAGCGAATGCACAATAGGTCTTACAGTATAAATGCATAGTCTCTCTTCCAGCAAGTTGACGTGGCATGGGCAGTGAACCTTCATATCACATCACATAGCACTTTAAATTACAAACTACACTTCCTTGGGATAATAAACCATTATGTAGTTCTTATGCACGTACAGCAATAAGCAAGGGGCTGTGGGGTGGTGGAAAGTTGAACTCGACTGACCACATTTCTTGTCCACGTATTTGAAACTCCGACAATTGGGTCAGTCGTGGAGAGGCGCAATTTTTGTTTTCTTGCATCCTTCTCTCCCTTTCTCCATCTTTTTGTGTTTTACATCTCTTATACCTAGCATCCGATCGCATCCACTTTATACGACTTTTGAAATCATAACATGGCCTCCACTACACCGGTGATTGATGAAACAGCTACTCTTGGAACTACCGATTCAAGTGCTCCCATTCCTCCTCCCAAAGACAGACAAGTCCAGGTATTCAGCCCTCCTACCAATGCACCTTCGCAAGGTAAAGTATACCGATTCTTCGAGCTGGTAGATAGATAAAGGATGCCCATGGACTGCCAGATGGTGCTGAATCCTTTCGTCTGAACAATGTCGATACTGACAACTTTTCTTTCTTTTTGGAATGTGTGGATCTATTAGCTCAAGAAGTACCTGAATCCTTTTACAAACTGGACTCAAATCAGGTGGCCAAGTTATACAAAGCGCAAGTAGCTCATCGTCAGGATCTTGAAAACAGGCATGTGGTAAAACAAAACGAGTGCGTGCACAGAGAACTAATCCCTCTCTTTCTCTTTGTTTGCTCACCTAGCCCCCTTAAAACACAAAAGATGCGAAATGCAGAGGAATTGGAACGCATGAAAAAGTATCCCAAAACAACGATCCGGGTACGATTTCCCGACCACACGATTCTTCAAGCCGTATTTGAATCCAAAGAGCCAGGTAAGGGAAGGAAAACGAGTGGATTTCAGTGGTTTGTATGTACTCACCTTAACTCTTTATAGTGGCGGCATTGTATGAATTCATCGGATCGACGTTGGCAACACCTGACCGGGCCTTTTTGCTCTGTCTGCCTCCACGCACCAAATTGACGGAACCCGAAGTGACGCTGTATAAGGCGGGATTGGCTCCAGCTTCCAACGTGATGTTCGTTTGGCTGGATCGTAACGGTGCCAAACAACCTGCCTTGTCGAAAACCTACTTGGATCAAATCAAACCTCTCAGTCTTCCTTCCTCTCCTTCTGCCACCACCGACACTCCTTCTTCCTCGTCTTCTTCTTCCTCACCTAACAAGTCTTCCTCCTCCTCTGCAAGTGGTGGTGTACCGAAATGGTTGAAGAAGGGCCTCTTCAAAAAGTAGTTGTAATAGTATAGTCTATTTTATCTCTATCCTTCTTTTACACACCTTTGAATAAAGCTGGTTCTAATCAATGATGTAGGTCTTTGTGTGTATGGTTCACACCTTAATGGCGTGTATGGTTAAATGACGACGAAGATGTGACGATGACAGATCTCAGAATCAACCTTCCGGCAATTCTGTGTGTGTTTCCATTAATAGCTCAGATGAATTGTCGTTCCCGTATATACATGATCTATACAATACCAGAGTCATGTCCTGTATCTACGTATTGTAATCTGCCGTTCATGCGAGGCTCAGGGGAAACGGAGTTTAAAATATCATTTCCACCCTTCTTCGGCTTGTCTCCCTATGGTTTCCTGAGCTATGGTGGCTGACTATTTGTGTTTTTAGCGCCGTTTTCTCTACATCATACCTAACCATCATGGTGCGAGCTTGCTTAAAAGGAAGTTTAAGTAGGAGAAATGGCATTAGTGCAACCTATCGCCAGTGAACTATAGCAGATAAAATGGCGGCGTTTGAAAAATAAGGACCCACACTACTCCCTTGGTACCTCGTAGGACATGATGAAGGTGAATGTTCTCCGTTTACCAGTGTTTGCTTTGCCTTCCATGACGTTGGTGATGAGATGAAGTATAGGATTAATGCTAAGTAAAAGCACACATCTTTTGCGAATGATGCTATACAGGACTAAAATAGCCCGCCCCTCTGTCCTACTCACCTTTTCCATGTTACACTCATGACGATAAGGTACATGGGCGTCGCCCGCCACGAACAAACAAAAACATGTCCTCTAGACCGCAACCGCCGTTTCTCGATTAACTTTGAGGCCAATTAAAAGTGTTTCATGATCATTGATCCACCATTGATCCGATCCAGGCACTCTACGACTAACAATGGGGACAGGATATGTGCTACGGAGGCATGCTGTATAAATTGAACCAACGGAGCAATAGACCAATTAGGCATGGTTGATATTTTCTCAAACGTTTCGATCTAAAAAGTGACAGGATGCGAGGGGAACCGCGATGGCATGATGATCTTTACCATAAGGAACGGATGAGGCGGGTAGCGGTAGCGGAGTTTTTCGAGCTCGCCTATTTTCAGTTTCCTGCAACATGTTCCAACTCCGCTCAGCGATCGAAAAAGCTATATAAACCATCGCTCCATAATGGTTCCTATCTTTTTTTTTCTCTATCTTATAACTCTTATAAACACAACTATCAAACATGACTCACCACGAAGAAACCTACAACCGTAAGTACCATTTTCCCTCTCATTGATTTTCCCACTCACTCACACTGTTTGATCTGATAGGCCTCCAAAACATTGACAAGGCCAACGAAGAAGAACACAAGTCTGAATGGACCCACGAACTTCTTGCTGGTGCCGCCGGTTTCGAAGCTCTCCATCTCTTGAACAAGAAGAAGAAGGCTGAAGGTCAAGAAGTTGACCACGCTCTTGCCAAGGAACTCCTCGCTGGTTTCGCCTCTGCCTCCGTTGACGGTTTCGTCGAATCCAAGGGTATGAACTGGATCGACAAGCAAAAGGCCAAGCACCACGCCAAGGAAGAAGCTGAAAAGCTCTACTCCAACGAAACTGGTTTCCAATTCTAAACATGTCGCCTTGATATGTGTACATACCTTTCAAATTACCTACCTTGTATCTTATTCCAATGTTGATATAACTGTACTTTCCCTTCAATAAAAAGTTGCAGCGGGGGGAGTCTACTCTCTCCGTTCATGGTCTTTTTGTCTTAATCTGTCTATTTTTGTATCATTTTGACATATTGGTTACACAAATGTACTTCAAACTCCGATATACAGAGGGAGGATTGTTTGTATGGGTGCAAGTCAACCATCGGATCTGTCGAAGTGAGTCAAAAAGCCATTCGTATAGTCAAATGACCGTGGCCAATGAATGGATGCATCATCCAGCTCATTATAGGTTAATTAATATCGTAAACGCACTAGAGGTCGTCTGCATACAGAATGAAGTCCAGACAAAGTGAAAAGTCGTTGTACAAAACGAACAGGGTAGGTATTGTTGAGACTAGCTCGGCATGTCCCAATGTAAAAGCAGATTACTCACTGAGAGCATGTACTTTGATATCATCTGGAGTTGGGAAAGCCTCAAACGTTCGCAAACGTCCCCTCCAGAAAATCCCCCCTCATTACCCCTGCCAGCCAAGTATTTAAACTCCGCCGTCCAGGCTACCAAGAACTTTTTGTATCAAATCATTCTTTTGTTTCTTCTTTGCTTCTTCCTCACTTTTTTCTTTCCATCGACATTGGCACCACACTACGAGCAGCTCGATCGCTATACAACTACCTTCATTGACGAACGCACGGTAACTCTCTCCTTCTCACCAGCTTGTCCATCTTCATTTAACCACGGCTAACATTTGCCCGTTGCATCATTACTCTTCCTTTTCCCACTAGATTCAGCAGGATGGCAATGGATATAGGCTCTCAGGCATTAGGACTGGATGGACGTGGAGTTAGGTTAGGATTGGACGCAAGGTATTACGAAAAAAGGAGGAAGTGCGCAATTTTTATTTGGTGCACTCACTTTGCCATTGTAGATTCAGTAACCATTACATCGCCAAACATCGCTACTTGAGTGCCTACTCTCCTTTGCCGACTACCACTGACACTTTTTGCGCCACCCGTTTGCTCACCTCTCTCTTCATTCTTTTGGTCATGACATTAGGTTAGTCATTCCAAGTCTTGTATATACCTTCGCAGCCTCCCCCCTCCCCCGTATAGCTTGAACATAGTCTCACTCACTCAATAAAACTTACTTGAAACCATTTAATGACTACTGTACTGACTCTTAGGGCCAAAAACTTGAGCCAAGAAGTCGAGATTCCACTGCTGTTGCTCTTGCTTAACTTAATTTTTAGCGTACAATATGAATTTCACCCTGTGTAAAGTGTATGAATGAATGAATCCCGCTTTTTGGCTTGCTTTCTTTGCCTTTGGAACGCTGTCTACACAAGAACGAGATGTTCCTGGCATCCTCCAGTTCGAAAAAATGAAAAACCGCCGAATTTTTTGAACGATGAATGAAACGCATAGTGTCGCCCACCTATTGGTCCATCATATCTTACCCCATCACCTATGTCTCTAGTCTTTTATACTAAATAACTACCTGTCCATTGTCACCTATCCTATTCCATCGTTTTAATACCCTGGCGGTCTGCCCTATCAGGCACTAGTCAGACCAAAAGATGACAATACCATAGTTTGAACACCGCCAAGCGACGAGTAGACAAAAAAGTGATTTGGACCCTTGACAACCCTTTTGGTTCCCTTGACAACCCTTCTGGCTCCCTTGACGACCCTTCTGGTTCCCTTGATGACGTGCCAGAGCTTGGTGCACCGGGTGATTTGTACCACCGCACACCAGAGTCTCTAAGATCACTGTAAAATCACTAGAGCTTATGCAAAAGAATAAAGCCATGGAGATGGGTTCAAGTAAATTTTTTATTGACCGAATGAGACTATGCTAAAGCTACATGTCCTAGTGGATGACAGCGAATACAGGGCTTGTCATGGAGTGACTAATCTAAGTGTAATGAGCTAAGGAAAGGGGAGGGGGGGGAGAAAAGCAGACCAGTGTTATCCAAAGTATCAGTAGTAATAGGCGCTGGGAATGGGTCAAGGGATAGTGCACTTTATCGGTACAATAACTAGAGAATCTACAATGGAATGGAGTGCACCTAAAAAAAAAAATTGCGAGGGTTTCCCCATGTTTTTTACATTTGAAAATTTTAAAAGAGCCTTTTTGGGCGACATGAAGCAGTGGTGGAGTCGTCATT
>LT554210.1:46791-59179 GCA_900079185.1 Absidia glauca
TGCTCAACACAAGGCTTAAAAATCTCCCCCTTTCTCAACATCTCATTTTATACCTTCAACAGGATAGTCATTGAATTCATCTCTCCGTTTATACATATCATCTCTAGTACTATCAAAAAAGTTGTCCATTTGTCTAATAAATACCATTCAACATGTTGTATATATTGTGAAAACAGAACAGTGATTCTAGTCTTTGTGGGGCAGGATTGGTTGTGCGCATAGCATGTCTTCGCTTGTGGTAGCAATCGAGCGGAGATGGAAATCCTGAATGAATTCATGCGAGTTCCCATTGTATCGAACGCCCCCGTCTCGGTTATACAGATTCTATGCAAGAAGAGTTGGTGAAGGCGACGTTTTGCTATCACATGCATTGTTAATAAAGGGGTAATTGCTGGTGTATACGGCCGCCTGAGCGACATGGAAGTTCTTTATTTATGTAAGTAGAGAGAAAGAGAGGGGAGGGAGGAGGGTTCTAATCTATAAAGTCAAATGCAGTATACTTGGAAAAAGTTCATCTATTTTGATCATAATCTACAATCGCCTCTAGTAAATGAGTGGCATCAGGTGTTGAGGCAACGGCATGGACATGGCAGCCGAGTTGTTGCAAGTGAGCGGCGGTGGTGTCATCGATGGCAGCGATTTTGGTGGTGTGGCCTAGTTCGGGCTGGAGAGAGTAAATGCGATCGACCCCGGCGGGATCAAAAAAGATGGACCAGTCTTGGTTTCGTCGTGAAGTGATGGAGATGCCTGGTATGATAGGAGAGGCCTCAGTAAGAAGCGTTTGGTCGTGGGTTGGGAGAAAGTGGGGATCGTATCCATGATATACGGATGTGGCTTGGGTATCGTCTGTGTGAGGTTCGTAAAACCAAAGGCGAGAGGCGGTGGTGGAGGACGGTGTGTCGTACATGAGATCTAATAAGAGTTGTTCCTGGAGAATGATACCATCAGTTCCTTGCTTCCCCTCTATGGATCAACCGGGTCACTTACCATGATGCGTCGTAGCCCACGGGCCCCTGTTTTCTTTTCCAAAGCCAGTTCTGCAATTTGCCGTAAAGCCGAGTCGTTCAAATGAAGATCAACCTAGAAAGGCGTATTAGTAATCCACCTTTATCACTGCTTGGACTTACATCACTGAGCTTGAATAAGTCTTTGTACTGCTTGACCAGAGAGTTTTTCGGTTCCGATAAGATGCGCACCAAGTCACCTACTTGTAAATGGGCAACGGAAGCAAGCACAGGCACCCGTCCCACAAACTCGGGAATGAATCCAAATTTGACAAGATCTACAATAGAGAACAGTGTTACCGGGTTATCAGTCAGGGCCAACTTTTTACCTTCAGGCTCGACTAGTTGTAAAGGAGGTACAGACAATGTGGTATCGCCCTGCTTGATGGCCACCGTTTCTTCAGATTTGGACTTAAGGACAGCGTCAAAACCAATAGACTAGAGAGAGGAGATAGAAATAAAAAAGGTGAGCCAGGGCCAAGAATCCTAGCGATTGTGTCTTACCCCTTTTGCCAGACGATCCTTGACGATCTCATCCAATCCAATGAAAGCCCCGCTTAGGATAAATAGAATGTTGCTTGTGTCCACAGTGATAGGATCCGACTTCATATATCCCAGGGGTCCGCCGGGTCGTCTGCTTGATCCGTTGCCACCAGGGATCGTCACCTTTGTGCCTTCGAGTAATCGTAATAAAGACTACACATCATAAAAATGATTAGCCTTATGCGGTCTGTGCTTCGTCCCCGTCTTACCTGTTGTACACCTTCCCCCGAGACATCTTTGGATTGAGAAGAAGAGCCTGTGCGCCGGGCAATCTTGTCGATTTCATCTATAAAGACAATGCCTGTTTCTGCTTTTTTGACATCATAATCACAACTCTACTCGTACAGGAGAATGAGTCATCGGGTGTATATCGGAAGAAATCGATGGTTCCTTACCTCCAGTAATCGATGAATCACCACATCTACATCTTCACCCACATAGCCGGCCATTGTGAGCGGTGTAGCATCATTGCTTGAGAATGGCACCCCGAGGACCTTGGCCAACGTCTTTGTCATCAACGTCTTGCCTACACATCATGTGATATATATAAAAAAGGGTCAACATGTCAATCCTTCACAACCCTGTCAGGTTCTCTCTCTCCCTTACCAGTGCCAGTAGGTCCAATGATAAGTACATTGCTTTTATCGTGTATGATGGCATCGTCCAAAAGATCAGGCTGTTTGTTCAATGAGGAGCCCGAGTCTATGTCCATGTCATCCTGTAACCGATGGTGCGTTGCTGTTTGAGAAGGAGGATTGAGCCAAGCCCGTCTTTGCGATACTACCAACCAAAGATTCAGTAAAAAGACCTGCTGTGTGCTATGCATGTCACTTACATTTGCCATAAGAAGAGAGACGTTCAGCAGGAACGAGATCGGCGCCGACAGATTCAATAGGTGTTGAGGTATAATAGTCTTGAGGTAACGTCGAGTGATGCTGTTCCACGAGGTTGCGATCTTCCATTTCCAATCGATCGTGCTCCTGTTTCGCGAGGTTTGCCTGCACCCGGCAATAATGGTTGTAGACCGCCACCGCCAAGATCTTTTTGCCCTGCTCTTGTCCAATCACATACTCATCCAAATGCTTGACTATCTACATGGCAACAAACATTCCCATCATCAACAGTCAGTCAGTCAGTCATTAACGGTTTGATGTGTCACCCTCCCTAGTTACTTACCGTCCTAGGATCCGTCAAGTTGATTTGCATAGTGTCGATACCTCCGGGTGACAATGGTGCTGTGGGTTTAGATTTCCCCGTTTGTGGTTGTCGATGGTCCGGTTCGCACTCTAAGGTTTGATAGTATCGTTCCAACGAACTCCCTGGTCGTTTGGCTAGTCGAGTCCTAACCGGGTTCATCTTTGATATCAGGTGAGTGGCGCTGTGATAGTCATTGGATTTGCAAGTGACATGTTGTGTGAGGCGCGGCAGGCGGAGTGAGTGAGGATGAAGACTAGGAAGGAGTCGACAGAACAAGTATGCTTGCGACCTTGGTACTATTGACATGGAGTAGATAAATAGGATAAAGAATGTAAAGGAGAAAAAAAGAAAAAGAGGAAGAGAAAGAGAGGTAAAAAAAAAAAATTGGACTTTGTGGACGTTTCTATCCGCCTTTTTGGCTTTGATTTCTGACCAATAGAAATGCTCCATTCTGACTTTATGAAAATGTCCCTTTTTGACTTGAGAGAGTTTTGCCGTAAAGATATCTTGTACTAGCCCCGAGCGTTCCTGTAGGTATATAACATACGCATGGTCTCACTTTGTCGTCTGGAAGGCATGAATCGATGGCTCGGCGAAGGAACGCCCAATTGGAAGAATTACTGCAAAAATCGCACTCGATTGGGCCAAACTACAAAGCACAGTGTACAAAATGACCGGGGTTTATGCAAAAGAGAAAGTTCCTGGAGATACATACTTAGTATCTATCCTGCTGAACCAATGATTCATCGAGACACTTACAGGTAGAGTGTGCTTTTCTTCGTCTTTATGACCCGAAAGGGGTGTTCATGCACTAAAGACAAAAAGTGCCAGTGGGGGAATCACCGCTAACCCACTGTACGAATCCCGTGGGGCTCGAAATCGAACTGTTGTCGACATGGGGGGAGGGTAGCGGTGCCCATATCGAGCATAGAGAGATCGTTGAAGCATCGAGATTTAAGCTTTCTAAAATATTTCAAACCCCGATATTCAACCCCGCACTTTTTTTTTCCTTCTCTCTTCAAAAGGGTCCGCCCGTCAATTTTTCTTCCCTTTCTCTTTTCTTTCCACTTTTTTTCTTCCCGCCTTTCCGTTTTATACTGGTACGGAAAAAAAAAGCTTATTCGATTCACACCACGATCCTTCCTTATACTAATGTGCCATTACCCTTTTATCTCTTAGGCATGTCATTGACGAAAAAGGAGGAGGAGCCTCGACTAGAGGAGGTAACCAATGATCCTCTTCCATCGATGGAATCGGGCAAGGCCACCTTTTTTGTGTATGTGCTCGTCTTTTGTGTCTGTGTAGGTGGATTCCTCTTTGGATACGATACTGGAGGTAAGGTGGCCAACATGGACAGTAGGCATGGCTGCTGACGCTCATTTTCTGTGTAGTGATATCCGGCGCTTTGACCCCTATTCAGCAAGAATTCGATCTTCAGCCTGTCCATAAGGAACTTGTTGTCGGTGCCACTACTTTTGGCGCTATCTTTGGAGGCTTCTTCGCTGGTGTGGTAAGTTCTCCTTTTGTTCCACTGGATCCACCTTACTCACGCATAGATTGTTGTTTAACTAGTTCTCAGACAGCCTGGGACGCAAGGTAGGACTGAAAAGTGTGTGACACAAGTATATATATATATAACGTTCTGTCTCTCTCTCTCTCATCAGCTCTTGATCCTATTCTCCTCCGTGGTCTTTATTGCTGGTGCACTTCTTCTGGCTCTGGCACCGAACTTTGCATGCTTACTTGTTGGCCGGTTGGTGGTCGGTGTCGGTGTCGGTGTGGCATCCATGATCGTGCCTGTGTTTGTCAGTAAGGAGATCTACTTATTCACACACACACAGAAAAATAAGGAATCCACTAATTCAATGCTCTTGATTTTCTCACACCAGGCGAAATTGCACCCAAGAACATCCGCGGTCGACTGACAACACTCAACACCCTCGTGATCACCTTTGGCCAAGTGATTGCTTATGTCATCAACATTGCTTTTGCGAACGTCGATCAGGGATGGCGTTACATGTTTGGTCTGGCCGGCGTTCCTGCTCTCTTCCAATTGGTTGTCATGCCCTTTTTGCCCGAATCGCCTCGCCACTTGGTCATCACGGGGCAGAAGGAAAAGGCTCGAAAGGTGATCCGCCAGATCTACGGTGATAGTGTCGACGATCCTTTTATCGACAATGAAATCAACCTCATCGCCAACGATATCGATATCAGTCATGCCGGCAGCTTCAAGGACTTTAGGCTGTCAGAGCATTACAAACCCCTCATTATCGGTAAGCCAGCCTTCTGATCATATATGCCCGCACTAAACCTTCCTCTCTTTCCCGCTCTAGCATGTATACTTCAAGCCGCGCAACAACTGTCAGGCTTCAACGCAGCCATGTATTATGCAGCCACCATTCTTCAAATGGCGGGATTCCGAAGCAATCAAGACTCGACGAGCGTAGCGATCATAGTGGCGGTGACGAATATGGTGTTCACGATGGTGGCGGTCCTGGTGATTGATCGTGTGGGTCGACGACGCATGCTGGTGGTGACGATCCTTACGATGATTGTCGGCCTCATAGCCCTGGGTGCTACCTTTGGTGTGCAACAAGACTTTATGCCCAAACAGGCGACGTGCGGCGGCTATGCAACCCAGTGCGCTCGGTGTGTGGTCGACGATAAATGTGCATGGTCTGCCAGTCAAAATACATGTGTGACAAAGGATGGCCATGATGCGGCGGATATCTTTGCTAGTGCGACCGGGTGCCCTGCTCGAGGAAACGACAAAGCCATCACGGGGGTCTTGATTACGGCGCTGATCGTCTATGTCGGTAGTTATGCACTGGGACTGGGCTATGCACCTTGGTTGATTCAAAGCGAAATCTTCACCACGGCCATGCGGGGGAAAGCCAATGGGATCTCGACGGCCGTCAACTGGATCTGCAATCTGATCATCTCCACAACCTTCTTGTCCATGACGGATGCTGTCTCGGCGGGAGGCACTTACTTTTTTTACGCTGGACTCTCGCTTGTACTTTATGTTTTGATCTACCTATTGGTTCCTGAGGTAAGTAAAGGGCTAAAGTTGACAGGCTGGCCTCCCATCTCACCCTATTCTGCTTCATAGACGGCAAACCGAACGCTGGAAGAAGTCCACCAAGGCTTTATGAAGAAGCGACGATTAGAGTAGTTTTGCTTGTTGATCCCATCTTCCATTGTAGTATAGTCACCTTCTCCTTATATATCTGTTACCTTATATCATAACCACCTTAATAAAGCCCCCCTTTTCACTGCTCTAAACCATGATCAATACACAAAGAAGCATACCAATGATAAGACTTTTTATTCCAGAAAAAAAAAACTATACACAATAGAATCATCAAACCAAACTGGTGATGCTAATAAGAGTAAGGCGAATGACAAAGTGTTGGAGGGAGGGATGTCACTATGTTTAAGAAGGGCTAACACTACGGCCTCGAGATCGACGCTGCCTAGATTCGATTTCAGGTCCCTTTGCAAAGGCAAAGTCGACTTGAATCAGTTGTCCGAGGAATTTGGTATCGTTGCCATCGTCCACCGCTAATTGTGCTTCACGTCGTGTTTCGTATTTAATCAATGCGTAGCCCTACCACACACACAAACAAAAAAAAAAAAAAAAAAGGTTCTATCAGCACCCTTTGCCGCATTCATTTCCCTGTGACTAACCTTGACATAGCCTGTACGTCTGTCCAAGTTAAAGTGTACATCCTTGATGATACCAAAATCAGAAAACTTTTCCGTCAGGGCTTCTTCATCGGCTTCTTCATGGATACCACGCACAATCACCACCCATCCTTCTTCGGCTAAAAGACCATTGGCAATGATTAGTATGCGTAAATGTTCATGAGAGGCATCGTACTTACATCGTACAGGTTCCATGGCACTATCTACCATCATTCTGTTGTTGCGTTGACCTAGGAAAAAGTGACGAATCGTGTCAGTTTTCAGAAAAGAGTGATGGGTCCGTCAATGTTACCATTATGTTGTCTTTGGCCGTTTGAATCTATATACAATACAAAGAAAAGAGAAGGTGGGTGAGTCTTAGTGGCACGGCATGTCAAATTTTTACCATCATCAATCACCATATGTTCCGCCATGAGTGTAGATTAAAAAAGATGTCAAAGAAGAAGAAAGAGGAGGAAAGAAAAATTTTTTGGTTATGACTTAATCGAACGGGTATTTGCACCTCCACTGTAATTTCAAACCCCGCCACTGGTCATAATCATCACTTTTCCTCAATCCTATTCATTGCTTCTTCTTTGCTTCGTCATCACTTTTTTATTTTTCCATCGACATTAGCATCGTACTACGAACGACCACGACGAAAGACGAACGAAGACGGACGAACGGTAAGACTCCCCTTCTCAGCGTCCTGTCCATGTCTTACTTTACCGTTCTAACAATTACCGTTTACATCTTTCACTTTCTTTTCGACTTTAGATTCACTACGACGATGACGACGACGATAACGATGACGACGATGACGATGACGACTCGACCACTGCTTTAGATCGCTTTTTAAGGCAGTTTTAAAAATTTTCTAATGTAAAAACATGGGGAAACCCTCGCAATTTTTTTTTTTGGTGCACTCACTTTCTCATTGTAGATCCTGTAGCCATCATACTTTTAAATGCCTTATCTCTTGGCCTTATCCGTATGCATACTACCGCCGGCACTCTTAGTACCGCTGACTAGCTTTTCCTCCCTCTTCATTCCGTAGCTCATTACCCTAGACTAGTTACTCCATGGCAAGTCCTCCATTTACCTTAACCACATACTCATCCAGTCAATAAAACCTGCTTGAAACCATCTCCATGACTTTGCTCTTATGAATATACTTTAGTCTTCCTGGAACCTCTGACATGTACAAGAGTTTGAAATTGGCGGGGGTGTGAATTTAAGTGGGTGGGCGGCCTTTTTTCATTTGACTTTTTTAAGGATAGCCCATCTTCGAATTCCACAGCGACTGATTCCAACCGCTCCCAAAATTGATACTTCATTCCCCAAAATCCACCATCCTTGGTATCATTCGTTAGATATGAAGCACTGCTTTTATCATATGAAAATTGAAATGTGGTTTGTTATCTCCTTTACGAGAGAATCCATGTTCAACAAAAGTGTGTTTTTCTTTTCAAAAAGCGGAGTTTGAAAAATCGGCAACATTTTGGTTTTCAGGGACACATGGTGTTAGTGTATATAGAGTCTAAAAGCTAAAGCAGTCAAGTCAAAAAGTGAGATTCCTTCATTCATGCACTTTACACAGACTTGAATTCTTATTCTATACACAAAATCGGTTTCAAACCTGAGCACCAGCAGCGGAATGTCGGTTCCTTCGCTCAACCCTTACCCTAGGAATAGAGACACTAGTCATGGAGGTGGTTTCAAGTATTTTTCATTTAGTGAATGAGACTATGCTTTAAGATATATGGAGAGGGAAAGCTGAGAAGGTATGTACAGGATTTGGAATGGCCAATCTAGTGTCATGACCAAGAGAATGAAGGAGGGGAGAGCTGTCCAGTGGTGGTGTCCAAAATAAGTGGGTCGAGGAATAGTGTTCTTTGATAGTGCGTAATCCCTTAGTCCCAATCCTTAATCTAAGTATATGTCCGTCCAGTCCTGGTACAAGAGAGCTGATATCCGTTGTCAGCCCATTCGATCTACCAAGAAAAAGGGGAGCAATGGTGCAAAAGGTAAATGTTAGTCAGGGCAGGACAATGATGGACAAGGTGGAGAGAAGGAGAGAGTTACCCTACGTCTGTCGTTTAAGGTCGTTGTATAGAGACGAAGTCGTTCGTGGTGCGGTGCTAATTTCGATGGAAAGAAAAAAAGTGATGAAGAAGCAAAAGAAGAAGCAAAAAAAAAAGGAATGTCATAAAAAGTGATCTTTTGTAGCCACATGCGGAGTTGGAAATCCCGTAGTGATGGAAATCACCCAGTGCATAGTCCTAACCACATACCAAGGGCAGCCTTTTATAAACAGTGTCAGCATTTAAAATAGTTCAATCAAAGAGAAGCGACAAAAGTCACAAGACTATTACAGTATGTAAAGGCATGTATTGGATGATGTGTGTGTGTGAGATAAAAGAAGGATCCAAAGTATAGAAAAAAAGGACGAATAAGCACATGAAGTAAGATAATACAAAAAAAAAGTAATTCAAAGAGGGAGTGTACTAAAGGAGGGGTCAGTAGAATGAGATATTGGCATCACCGTCGGCAGGCGCATCTAGATCAACATAGGATTTGACTTGACGGGGATCTTGTGGCATGTCCATCATCATATCACTAGCCAAACCAGAAAAAAAAGAAAACGTCAATGATTCATACATTATGGGTTCAGGAGCTGAATATACTGTACCTTGGATCCGACGACTGGGGAGCCACAGGCCCTCTTGTCATCCGTCCCGCCATGGAAGTGGGCCAGCCTACATTTCCTCCAAAGCCAATCCGTGGGATCTGATCCCAGGTCCCCATCGGTGACATGTTCATCATAAACGGCGCATTGGTGATGGCTGCATTCCCCGGGCTGGTATTGTTGCTGGTGGTAGGGTTGTTATTAGCGGATGCGGGCAGCAGATGGTTGGGGTCACACACGTAATTGTTGTAAAACTGCACCTCGTCCTTGATGCGCTGGATCTCGTCGCCGTGTTTCGTCATGATATGCTTTTCCACAAATGACTTGCCCTTGAATGCCTTGGCACAGTCGCCAACTTTGCACTTGTATTTCGCATCGTGTTCTTTTTGGATGTGTTCCTCCATATAGCTATCCGTTTCACTAATAAGAGAAATGTCAGTCGTCCGTTGGTGTAACAGCTTTCTCTCCCCCTTACCTTTGCAGCGACTTGCCACCTAGTTTCACCATACCCTCGTCATCAGGAGGATTGATCTTGAGTCCGATGCGTTGATCCAGATTCTTCGTCCATTGTTGCCCTGATCACATCAAAAAGGGGGTTTAGAATACACATCCGGTCCATGCCACTCCACTCACTTACCCATTCGTTCGTTCTTGGCCGCCTGTTTTGAGTCAGAGATACCATTGGCCACTTTTCTGGTGTGAGGGTCGAGGCAGCGGCGGTTCAGTTCTTCGATGGAGTCGCATTCGAGGGCACAGTAGTAGCAAACCATATGTACATATCGCAAATAAGTCAATATCAAGTCGAGTTCCTTTTTCGTGTCGGCCAGCTTTGATTTTGACAGGGCGCCTTCTTCGATGTCGTCGTCATCGTCGTCGTCGTTATCGGGTGCAGTTTGTTGTGAGGCGATTTGATGGGCTCGCTGGATGACTTGCTGAAGACCGTCCTTTTCCAATTCCGTATCCATGAGCTTTGCTAGCTGAGTGGCTTGATTCAAATCCAGACACAGTCTATCGAGAGTGTTTGTGATGTCAGGGGCTGTACGACAGGTTCGACCGGCTGTTGTTTGGTTTTTCCTGTTCATGGCGAGATGGAAAGTAAAGTCATCGATCTAACAAAGAAGAATCATTAATGAGTGGACATGGGCATAGAATGTGTGTGTTAGTTTACCTTTTGATTATCCAATTGGTCAAACACCTTTTGCATATCAGTTTCTTCGGAAAAGTGGATCCAGCCAATACGATGAAACTTTTTGGTGACACCAGGTTCCGATAAGGCGAGATATTCAAATCCGTCCACCTTGTTGCACATGTCGATGATCTTTTGTCGAGGTATAGTGGGCGGTACAGCTTTGATGACAAGTTGGTTCTCGTAGGTGCCATTCGACGACAGACTGTTGTTATCAGTAGCCAATGATTTGCTGTCAATGTTGATATCGTCGGAATCGTTATTGGAGTCATTATTGGAGGCAGTAATGGCAGTGGCGGCGGTGGTGGTGGTGGTAGTAGTGGTAGTATCACGCGCATCGTGTTGTACACCGTCAAAGTCACCTTGTTGAAGAGATTGCATAAATGTCGTATAGTTATGTAAGCGACATTTCTTGAGATCGTCTACACGGACCTTTGATGCCTGAGGGTGATATTTCTCCAAGAACCATTGCTTCTCCTTGTTGTTGTTGAAGAAGAGGGCGAGTTGTTTGGCGGAGATCTTTTCCTTGTAGTCGTCGTATTCCTTTTGTAGATCATCGTCAGTGAATTGGGTCCTTGGTTGAGTTTGTCGAAGGTAATCACGGTATTGCTTGAAGGGTACCACGTATTCCAGTTGAAGAGGGTCGGGCAGGGAGATTCTAAATAGGTAAACAAGATGAGCCGTCGTGTATATCTCCCTTCACCCCTTATTATGTACCTTGACATGGATGACCAATTGCCTCCAGCCATGGAAGAATTCACAGTTTCTATAAATAAGTCCAAACACAGTAAGCATACAATATCGTTCTTGTCTTTGTCTCAGTATTACCCATCATGCCATAGTTGCTTGTCTGTTGTTGAGGGCTAGATTGTTGCTGTAAGTGATTATGGTTATTGTGATGATGATGATGCTGATGATGATGATTCTTATGACCAGAGTTATAGTTCAATGGTTGCTGCTGGTGTTGTTGTTGTTGTTGTTGTTGTTGTTTTGGTTCAGCGGCTCTTCCATAACGGGCACCAGGAGTGTAACCATCACGTTCATAGTTTGGAATGTAGTGATCAACAGCATAGTCATTGTCTCGTCCTTCACCATGTTCACGACTTTGTCGACGGTAGTTGCTACTGCGGTGATGGCTTGAATGATGGTTGGAGTGTGGAGAAGTACGTCTGTATTTGCGTCTTTGGTCTGAAGAAGAAGAAACAATGTGTGAGTATAGTAATGTGAAAGATTGGTAACAACAAACTTACCAGGAGTAGGTGAAGGGCTACGTAAGTACCGTTTGCTTCGTGAGTATCTTCCATATTCATCAGTCTTGGGTGAGTAAGAGTCCATGTAAGAGCTTCCATCCAAGCTTCGTTCACGCCTAAACTTGTCCCGCGAGGCATGTGGAGAGTAGTCATCATCAGAGCCATTGTTGTAAGTCGTGCTCTTACTAGAAGGTGAGTATTTTCTACGATCCGACATTATGAGGAAGGCTAGCAAGAATAAAAACGTAGAAGAGAGGGAGGAAGAGGTGAAAGAGAAGGAAAAAAAAAGACCAAGAGAAAAGTAAGGGGGTGAATGCGTTGAAAAATAGCGGGGTTTGAATATCCGTTTTGGTTGGGAAATCATTGGCGTGTGACTTTTCCAACCAAGCAAAAGGCGACAAGCGAGTCGTAGATCTGATCATCATCAAGAATCTCTAGAAAGACATGACAAGTATCAAGTAAACACGATCTCCTAACCGCCCAGGCTGATCCCTGATGACTGTTGATAAGTCACTCGACTGTCTCCTCACTTTCTCATTGCAATAACCAAATGGCGGAGTTTAAATAAACAAACTGTAAGCCACTTTCTCAAAAGACCTGTCAGAAAAAAAAAAGTTTCGCTTTCCTTCCTCTTTCTTACTCCTGTCTCTCACTTTGTGGATTCAACGCCTTCTTTTTCAAACTTTCTAACTCCTTTATATCTTTACAAACATGGGCAAAGGCGGATTCGGTGAACGTGGTGGTCGCGGTGGTGGCCGTGGAGGATTCCGAGGCGGTAAGCAAGTCTTAACCCCATGCTTCCTTCATGAACCGTCGATTCACCTTTTTTTTT
>LT554210.1:73657-96730 GCA_900079185.1 Absidia glauca
AATGTGTCGTCCCGGAGCATACTTTACGAATTTCTATGTACGCAAAGGATCGTTAGCGGCCCATCCATATGTCCATTCTGTTGCCTTTCTACTGACCTGCGACCCTTCAACGTTTTCCCACAATGAGGTAAGCTGAGATCGGTAAACGCCCTGCAAATCCGTGGACATTAGATCACTGGGTTTCCTTGCCGACAATACAACTTCAGTATCTTCTTGGCCGAAAATAGAAAGTGTCAGTAACCCACCACATTCAATTGTTTCCTAGTAACTGCTTACCGTTGCTGGTCGCTTCATCCGCTTGGTCGGCCATGGTCAGGAAGCCTTGCCAAATACCACGGACATCATTGAGATACATCTTCAAATGCATAACATCCCCATCCAGACTGGCGATTTCTTTCGAGATGGACACGAATTCAGTATAGTTGCGGTACACATTGCGTTGTAGATCCCCACCCACCGTTTGCTTGGCCTCCACCAATGACTTGTGAAAGCCACGGATATCTTCTTCGCTGGCATTACCCAAAAGCTGTTTGACAACTGATATAAAAAATAAAGGAGAGGAAGAAAGAGGAGTTGAATTGTTAAAACAAGAGGCTCTTTTGTTCTTGGTGACTTACTTTCTTGAGGTTGAAGGTTATCACTAGCAAACCTGTGCAAATCAATAGTGATAGGGCCAGATGCCATGGGCATGTTGGTGCTGGTACGTGCTGGCGAATTCGCTGGTCTAGATGATGAGTTGGCGCGGAGACCAGAGAGAGGTGATGTCGCATGCTCGGAGAAAGTCGAAGCACCAGATGAGGCCGTGGGCGAGCTAATGTTGGGTCGAGAGCTGCTGCTATAGTTGCTACTGTTGCTACTGCTGTTTCTTCCACCTTGTCGATCTCTGTCTCTTCGACGCAAAGCATCAATGCCAACGGCCTTTTTTCCTAAAACCTTGTTTGCCGATTTCATTGAGTAGCTGTATGTGCGGTGATGATTGGGTATCGCTCCAGTCTATAGAAGTTGTAGTGTAAGGGGCGGGAGGATGTAGGTATGTGGTGAGTTTTATCGTGGAAAAAAGAAAGAGAGAAGAAAGAAGGGAGAATTTAACACCACCTAAATGAAAAGGCAGGACATATGAATATTTTAAACGCCGCCCCCCGCAAGCGCAAAAGTCCAACGTCGAAAAATCGGCCCTGGTGCTTCTCGCCCTGAGAGAGAAATGTAGGGCCAAAGTCAAGTCTGTAGGACTAACCTCAGGCCTGTATGGCAATTGACAGCTAAAGAGTTCCTCAAAACGCAGGTATGTAGGCAAAACTCCAGTGTAGCGGGCTATACTCCAGCGCAGAGATAAATAGCGGGGTTAAAATGTCCGCTCTCAAATTTTCGATTTGCTTTCGAACCTTTTTTTTTCAACTGATCACCCTACTGGATGAGGCGTTAGCCTACTTCACGTAGCGCCATAAAAAATGGACGGTATGATTCGAATGACCTTGCGATTATAATTAGATCCTGATCCAAGATTACAAGAGTTTGAAAAAGGCGGGATGTGAAATAAAGTCGGTGGGCGGCCTGTGAAACACATTTGACTTTTTTAGAAACTTTACGATTTCCAGTTGTAAATTTTTGTGCCGAGTCGCCCCTTTTTCGAAACTGAGATGGATAACCCATCTTCAAATTTCACATGGAACAAGATACAGCTTATATCTATCGAAACATACCAGACGTGAAGTATATCTGCGCTTTGTGCTTCTCTAAACACTACAATAAGCCCCAAAACAGAGACTGATTCCGTTGCCCCCAAAGTTGGTCATTCATGCCCCAAAATCCAACATTCTTTGACATCATCCTGCAAATAAGAAGCACCACTTTCTTCTTGTCAAATTTGAGGTGAGGTTTCTTATCTCTTCAAGGAGAAAATCTATGTTCAGCAAAAAGTGACAATTTGCATGGATGAAGGTCCATGCTTTTTTCAAAAACCGGGGTTTGGAAAAATCGGGAGCTTTTTGCTTTTCTGAGCTGGAGAATGCCAGTATCCTATGTCCTTGTGTAGATAGAGTTCAAAAGGCAAATAAATAAAGTCAAATAATGAGATTCGTTCATTCATACACTTGACTCGGAGTGAAATCTTTAGTGTACACAAACAAAAAAGTCAAGCCAAAGCCTTGATTTCTAGGGCCAAACTTTTAACGAAGGAACCCAGATTCCACAGTTGTTGGGCATTAGTCATCGAGATGGCTTCAAGTAAGTTTTGTTGAGTGCATGAGATCATGTTTAAGCTATATGCGGGAGGGGACGGAGGCTGCAAAGGTATGTACATACCCACTCTGATATGTTAGGGATCTGCTGCAAATTGAGGCTCAGGAACACGATCCTGCCCACTCACTCTTCCAACAATGTGAGTTTATGCACTGTATATTTCAAACCCCGATTTGGCTACAAGAACTTTTTTTTGTCCGTCCTCTATTTTGCTCCTTCTTCCCCTCGTCATCACTTTTTCCCCTCCCATTGTCATTCTCTTTACTCCACGACGACAAACGAACGAACGGACGAGCAAACAAACGAACGAACGGTAACTCTCCCCTTCTCACGTCATGTTCATCTTTTGCTCACCATTACTAACTTTTTGCCTTTTGCATCGTACCTCTTCCTTTTGACACTAGATCGGCTACGACGATGACGACGACGATAGGAACGACGACGATGCTAATGCCGACTCCACCACTGCTTCATGTCGCCCAAAAAGGCTCTTTTTAAAATTTTCAAATGTAAAAAACATGGGGAAACCCTTGAATTTTTTTTTCTTCTGCACTCATCTTGTCCATAGTAGATTGCCTAGCCATTGTACCCATAAAGTGTACTATTCTTCAAACCATTCCCAACGCCTACTACTACTGATACTTTGGATAACGCTGGTCTACTCTCCTCCCTCTTTTCCTTAGCTCATTACACTAGATTAGTCACTCCATGACAAGCCCTGTATTCAGTGCCACCCACTAGGACATGTAGCTTAAGTATATCTCATTCAGTCAATAAAAATCCTACCAAGTTTTACTCTGCCCCAACTACCAGACAGGGATGTTTCAAGTGTTGTCAATGATGGAGTACTCGTCTGTAGTTTGGTCTCTATAAAGTACATGGTCTTATTATGGCCTTGGATTCGAGAAAAGTCTTTGGGGGATTGTATAATTAGGCTTTATTGATGCAATAGGACTAAAAGGGCTAATGTTAAAGACTATGTTCAAGACTGTAGCTAGTTAAGCTTATGCGTCAATGGCGACCCGTTGTAATGGAAGGACTAAGATGCTGTAAAGGCCAAGTAATGATGGATAAGGTTAATGTTAGCAATGTAAGAGGAAGGTAGACAGGCTGCTGAAAAGGAGACTTACCCTTGCTGTCATCGTTAAAGGTCGTCATGCATATTTCGTGTCAGAGGGGGTGCCATGGCAAAGTCGATGGTAAGAAAAAAGTGATGGGGAAGGAAAGAAGAAGGAAAGAAGAAGGATTTGTGGAAATAGTGGAGACCTTTGGCATTTGTTCAAACGCCGCCAACTTCCCCTCAACGCTTGAATTGCCGCAGGGTTGGAATCTCGTTTTAATGGTATGTACATGATCGTAAGGCCATCCTGAGCATACCGTTAAAGTTTTATGACGTTCCAATTAGTACTCTAATAATTTCATCTAGCAGGGTGATTTGGAAAAAAAAGGAGAGTTGTGAAAAGAATTGATACTTGTGGGGCCACGGCGAAAGTTGGCAATTCAAACCCCGACATAAAAGGTCGACCGATTTTGGTTGTCTGTCTTGTCTTTCTTTCCTTTCTCCCAATCTCGTTATAATTAGCCATGGCGTCCTCTCAGCAATTGGTCAAGTTCGAAAACCAAGTAGCTGGGCACGATAACATTTTACAACTATCCACGAACGATTTAATGGTACTCAAGCCGTCCACACAACAGGAACGCGAATTCTACGAAAGCTGCCAACAACACGAAGACTTCATGGAATGGATCCCCGAATGTTATGGCACTCTACATGCGGCAACTGATAGTGAAAAGCAACTCTTAAACGATGGGCAAGATGTCACTACTCTACAAGCTGAAGCTATTACCAACAATGACAGCAATGCACCTACAAATCTACCAGCAGATCGTGATGATATCCTTTTGTACTGTCTTTGGCTAGTGAACTCATAAACATGCTTGATAACTGTCCTTAACATTATATTCATTACAGCATCTTTGTTTAGAAAACATACTGAATGGATTCACACGGCCTTGCATTATGGACATCAAGCTCGGGTACAAGATATACGAAGACACAGCAGACGAGGCGAAACGCAACAAGATGATCAAAAACGCTCAAGGAACAACTATCGAATCCTTGGGGCTGCGGATATCTGGGATGAAGGTGAGGAGAAAGAGCAGGGGTATGGAAGGGCACATGCATAGACTTACTCTTCTTCTTTGCTTGTGGGACAAAGACATTCGACTCTATTGAACGGCATTACACAACCTATCCGAAACAGTACGGCCGCGAACGAACCAAGGACAACTTTGTGAATGGACTCCTCTCCTTCTTTTACCCAACCTACCAACTAGACGACGACATAGATACAAACAGCCATATTCCTCGACACTGCACACGATCCAGGGACAACAACGATGAAACCTTGGGCCCGATCACGATGAAATCTGTCACAAAGAAGAAGATCGAATGGATTGTTGAACACTTTGTGGATACGGTCACCGATATAAAGGCATTTATTGAACAACATCATGATTTACGGCTAGTAGGGTGCTCTCTTTTGCTGGTGTATGAAGGTGATGCCGCTGCAGCTCAACGTGTATGGAAACGGATGTTGGATGAAGATCGACAGCAAGATATTGGAAAGAACGACGATGATACCGGAGAAGAATCTGAACAGGTGGAACCGAAACTATGTGATATTAGACTGATTGACTTTGGCCGGTCCCGGTGGCAGCCTAGTAACACCGAGCAAGATACCTCCCTCCTCAATGCTTTGGATAACTTGGTAACAATGCTGGATCAAGTACTTGAACAATCACCTTCTTCGTCGCATGATGCTCTGTTGTTAGCCCCTTTATAGTGTATACATATAGTGCGTAGTTCGTCCCACCCACCTCCTCTCTTTAGACAGCTATACTTATAATAAAGATTCTTGATGTGTATTTGTATGGATGCATGCTGTGTTCGACTGATGATATGAATGTCAGTGTGCATGAACTCGGCCGGCCGGTTACTGAGCGGCGTTTCAAAAAAAATCTGAGCGGGTGTTGGAAAAGTGGCTTGTTTGAATCTTTTTTATTTTTGTTCCCTCGCTGTGCAAATCGGCTTTACGTTTCTTTTCTTTCTTTCTCCCGTTTTTATTTATTTCGACACCAATTCACAACCATGGGTAAAAAGAAGTCCAACAACAAGAAGAAAGACGACTACTGGGATGAAGCCTTCGAAGAAGATGCGGTTGCTATGGGTGCCTCTGTCGAACCTGAAGACGATGACGCTTTCGCCAAAAACTCGGCTTCTTTTGCCGCGCTTGCTGAAATTGAAGACGACGATGATGATGGGTAAGGACGACGAGGAAGAAAGACAACGACTGTCGACGAGACACTCACTTTTCATTATGCCTATAGATTGATGGCCATGGTCAACAAGGCTGCCAAGTCCAAGGTCAAGAAGAACAAAAAGAAGCAAAAGCAAGTGGTCTCCGACGACGAAGACTTGGACGAACCTGTGGAAGCCCCTCCTGCACCCAAGGACGACGACAACGACGACGAGGAAGATGATCTCGACTGGGTGAACGACAACAAGAAGAACAAGAAGAAGAACAAGAAGCAACAAATCAGCACTCCTCCTCTTCCCGACAGTGGTAGCGCTAAGGGTGGCGACGACGACGACGAGGACTCTGGACGACTGCTCACCAAGAAGGAGAAGGAAAAGATCAAGAAGGAAAAAGCGAAGGAAGCCAAACGACTTGCAGCATTGGAGAAGAAACAGAAGCAAGCTGAAGAAGACGCCGCATTCGAAAAGCTCATGGGTGAATCTGCTGATACTGGTGCTGCCGCAGCTGCTGACGATGACGAAGGTGCCGCAACCGGTGGAAAGTCCAAGAGCCAGCTCAAGAAGGAAAAACTCAAGAAGAAACTCGAAAGCAAGGCTGCTGCTGCTACCTCCACTCCTCCTCCCGCTCCTGCTGCTGCTGCTGAACCTGCTGAAGCTGGTGGAAAGGGCAAAAAGAAGGGCGGAAATGTCGCTGCTCTCCGTGTAAGTAGATGGGTAGAAAAACAGGATAACCTTAAAGAGTGGTACTAACCTAATCCTCTCTCCCCGGTAGAAAATGATCGAAGCTCAAAAGAAGGCTGAAGAAGAAGCTGCTCGACTCGCTGAAGAAGAACGTATCCGTGCTGAAGAAGAAGAACGTCTCTTGGCTGAAGAAGAAGAACGCTTGGAAGCTGCCAGACTCGCCAAGAAGGAAAAGGAAAAGGTAAGTACTCACTTTTGTGGTCCAAGAGATAGAAACTCATCTAAGATTGGCTTGCTGTTACTGTGGATAGGCCAAGAAGGAACAACTGCGAAAGGAAGGCAAATTACTCACCAAGGCTCAAAAGGAAGCTCAACGCCGTGCCCAACTCCGCCATCAGCAAATGATCGAATCTGGTCAAGTCAAGGTCCAAGGTCTCGAAGCCACTTCTCCCGAAGGCGAACAAAAGAAGCGTATTGTCTATGGCAACAAGAAGAAGAAGGGCCCTACCAAGGAAGAACTGGACAAGAAGAAGGAGGAAGAAGAACGCCAACGCAAGGAAGAAGAGGAACGCAAGCGCAAGGAAGAAGAAGCCAAGAAGGCCGCTGCTGCCGAAGAAGAATGTAAGTGAATGGAATGGGTCGGTACCTGATCAACCTTTACTGATCATTTTGTATATAGCTTCTGAAGACGATTGGGAAAAGGCCGCTTTGAGCAGTGACGAAGAAACACCCGCCGCCGCTGCCAAGGACGCTGAAGACGATGTCAAGGATGATTGGGAAGAAGAAAGCGAAGAAGAAGAAAAGCCTGTGGAAGTCAAGAAATCTGCTGCTCCTGCTGCCGCCAAGAAGACCCCTGCTCCTGCCAAGAAGGTCCCTGCTGCCCCTGCTAAGAAGGCTCCTGCCAAGGTTGAAGAATCCTCTGATGAAGATGACAGCGACGACGACGACGAAGACGACTCCGACTCTGATGATTCTTCTGATTACGATTCCGATGACGACTCTGATGATGACTCCTCTGACGAAGAACTGACCGCTGCTCAACGTATGGCTCTGCAAAAGAAGGAAGAAGCTGCTGCCCGCCGTATCCAACGTCAAAAGGAAGCCATGGAAGCCCGCTCTCAGGATGATTTGCGATCCCCTATTTGCTGTATTCTCGGTCACGTCGATACTGGTAAAGAACGATCGTCTTTTTGAAACATAAAAACAATGTACTCACCGCCGACCTCTTTTTCTGACGTTTAGGTAAAACGAAATTGCTCGACAAGATTCGACAGACCAATGTGCAAGAAGGTGAAGCTGGTGGTATTACTCAACAGATTGGTGCGACTTACTTCCCTGGTGATGCCATTGAAAAGAAGACGGCAGTGCTTGGCGAAAAGCGTGTGGAAAAGCTTAAGGTGCCTGGTCTTTTGGTGATCGATACCCCTGGGCACGAATCCTTCACCAACTTGCGTACCCGTGGTAGCTCTCTGTGTAACATTGCCATCTTGGTGGTGGATATTATGCACGGCCTCGAACCTCAAACCCTGGAATCTATCCGCCTTCTCCGTGACCGTAAGACGCCTTTTGTCGTGGCCCTGAACAAGATCGATCGTCTCTTCCAATGGGAAGCTATCCCCGACAACTCGTTTGAAGACTCCTTGGCCAAACAGAAAAAGTCCGTGCGTGATGAATTTGAAACCCGTGTCACCAATACCATCGTTGCCTTTGCCGAACAAGGTCTCAACGCCCAGCTTTACTACAAGAACAAGAACTTTGCCAAGTATGTGTCCCTGGTCCCTACATCTGCTCACACTGGTGAAGGTATCCCCGATATGCTGAATCTGTTGGTGAACTTGACGCAATCCCGTATGAGCGACAAGCTGATGTATATCACCGAATTGGAATGTACTGTCTTGGAAGTCAAGGTGATTGAAGGTCTTGGTACAACTATCGATGTGGTGCTCGTCAATGGTTGGCTGCATGAAGGTGACAAGATTGTGGTGTGTGGTCTGAATGGTCCTATTGTTACCACTGTGCGTGCGCTCTTGACTCCTCAACCTCTCCGAGAACTGCGTATCAAGTCCCAATATGTCCGCCACGAATCGATCAAGGCTGCCATGGGTATCAAGATCTCTGCCCCTGACTTGGAAAAGGCCATTGCTGGTTCTCGCTTACTGGTGTGTGGTCCTGACGACGATGAAGAAGATCTCAAGGAAGAAGTCATGTCTGATTTGACCAACCTCATGAGCACGATCGATCGAACAGGTCATGGTGTGTGGGTGCAAGCCTCTACTCTTGGTGCTTTGGAAGCGCTCCTGGAATTCCTGCGTACCTCCAAGATCCCCGTTGCTGGTATTAACATTGGTCCCGTGCACAAGAAGGATGTGGTCAAGGCTGGTGTCATGTTGGAAAAGGCCCGTGAATATGCCGTCATGCTGTGCTTCGATGTCAAGGTGGAAAAGGAAGCTGAAGAAATGGCCGAAGAAATGGGCATGAAGGTGTTCAAGGCCGATATCATCTACCACTTGTTTGATCGATTCATGGAATACAGCGAAGCAATGATGGAACAGAAACGCAAAGATCAAGCTCCCTCTGCCGTCTTCCCTTGTGTGCTCAAGATGGTGCCTGGTGCGATCTTCAACAAGAAGGATCCTCTTATCATCGGTGTCGACGTCCTGGAAGGTGCTCTGCGAATCGGTACCCCTGTGTGTGTCGTGCGTGCTAACCCAGATACCAAGGTTCGAGAAACCATCACTCTTGGCAAGGTCACCTCTATTGAACAGAATCACAAGACTTTGGAAATCGTCAAGAAGGGCCAGGCCGGTGGTGGTGTCGCTATCAAGATCGAATGCGCTGTCTACGAAACTCCAAAGACCTTTGGCCGCCATCTCGAAGAAAAGGATGAAATCTACTCAAAGATCTCTCGTCAATCTATTGATGTACTCAAGGAATCCTTCCGCAAGGATATGTCAAAGGATGATTGGGCCCTGGTGGTGAAACTCAAGAAGGTGTTGAACGTAGATTAGAATAAAACTTAGAAGGCCGTCATTCTCTCTTTGTGTTTTGTGTTTTTTTTTTTGTTGGTTGTTGTTGTCCATAATTTTACCTCTCATCTCTTATAAATATAGCTCTCTAGTCAAACTCTACATCATGCCTCAATAAACTTTTTTGTTTATCATCAATCATTAGAATGTAAGCCTTTTTCGAACTATGAGAATACGTTTGCCATGCAAAATGATGACTCGTACAACACTGTTGTAGGCTCGCTTCTACATGGTGCCTAAACAAGGATGAAGCTGGGATCGATGCATGTTTGTGATATCGAATGGTTATTTGTATTGCATTCATGCCGGCGGAGTTTGAGCATTCAGGCACGCCCGCATTGGTGTTTCACACTCCGCCCGTTCTCTTCGGTTCGCAAGCCAATCCTTAAATCGTCATAAAAAAATGCGGAGTTTGAAGGGCTCAATTTTCACTACCAGGTTAAAATTAAATGCCGACTAGATTAAAAGCCACCCTGTTAGTTTGTTTTGTTTTCCCCTCTTCCTCTTACTTCATTATACTTTATTTCAGATCCTCAACAACGTCATCAACAGCTCCTAATCCTCATGCGCTTCGAATGTGACCTGAATAGATATCTGAACATGCAGTCTATCAAGGCGATTCTGCGACTAAACCTGGAACAGCTGGATAAGGTAAGTACCACTGATATCATCACCGTATTGTATGTCTTGCACACTTTAATCTTAAAAACACCCTTGGTTTTACCTAGTTGCTTGAAATTATCTCTCGTGGCCGCTTCCCCCCTTCTCTATTCATCTAGCAGCAAGATGTCCTCAATATCGTCAACCATAAGCTTGATGCCGTATCTCGAAAGCATGTCATCGACCGTTAAGTGTGCCTGTATGGTTGGATGATCTGAAAGCGAAGAACCACTCCACAACAAGAAAATGCTCCCTTTGTTGTATCAAGGTATTCTCATTGGTAGAAAGAAGTACGTGGGTATTATGATTTGCATTAACCTGGTCCTTCATTGTGACTCTGTCACCCAATAGATCAAAGGGACAGACAAGTACTCGATCAAGTCGTTGCGTGATGCTCGCTGTGAAATTGGCGCCCTGATGGTAGCTGCCTCCTCCTCAGTTTGAAGAACTATGGCCCTGTTATCAAGATCGTTGAAAACACAAGCTGAAAAACCTTGAACCGACCTCGATCGCTAACTTTTCCCTTTGTGTATATAGTAATACAAATGCCAGTCATTCCCCAACACTGATGTTGTCTATAGTGTTGTTGTCTCCCCAAGTGGCTACATTATGTCCTACTCCTGCCCTGCTATGCAAGCACATGTTCTTGGTGTCGAGAATCAAGGTAATTCCTTACTATGCCCACCACCCCACCCTCCATTTTTCTTCTGCCCCTCCTCCTGCTTCTACTTCTTCTCTTCCTTCTGCTTCTTCTGCTCCTCCTTCTCCTTCTACCACCTTCAGCAACATCAACACCATGGATTTTGACAACAAAATCACCATTTTGGAAAGAAATTTTGTCAAGTCCGTGCGCGATGCTAAGCAAAGGGTATATGGCGATGATCTACTGATGGACGAACTTTGTGACAAGGTGAAAACTGCCTTGAATGTAGTTGATGGCATCGGCAATAGGACTATCTACTCGGCAAGGCAGCTCTAGTTTGTTAGGTTAGGTTAGATTATGATTATATGCAATAAAACGCTTGTTTGAACTATACTCCATTTTTATCTCTGTGATGGCTTATACAGCCGTCTTGCTTAAAAAGTATCCCTTTCAAACTTGTGATGGCTTATACAGCCGTCTTGCTTATACAGCCGTCTTGCTTAAAAAGTATCCCTTTCAAACTTGTGATGGCTTATACAGCCGTCTTGCTTATACAGCCGTCTTGCTTATACAGCCGTCTTGCTTGAAAAGTATGCCTTTCAAACTCCGCATTTTTTATGACGATTTAAGGGCGTCCCCACCTCGACGGCGGAGCTTGAAAACTGCCTATAAATAAGACTTTTTCCCCACCAATCCTTTCCTTTGCTTCTTGTTCCCCTCGTCATCACTTTTTTTTTTCCCTCGTCATTTACTTACATTGCTCGTTCTACCCCTCCCCGTCTTCCTCCACCCTCTCCGAACGAAGGAACGAACGAACGAAGGAAGGAACGAACGAACGATTACTCTCCCCTCCTCTCAGCATCTTGCTAATCTTTTAGCTTAGCATGACCAACGTTTTGTTTTCGACTTTTAGGTCGGCTACGACGATGACGACGACGATAACGAAGATGATGACGACGATGACGACTCGCCCACTGCTTTATATCACAAGATAAGGCTGTTTTAAAAATTTTAGATATGAAAAACAAAGGGAAACCCTTGAATTTTTTTTCTTTCGTGCACTCACCTCGTCCATAGTAGATTCCATAGCCATTGCACTGCTGAAATGCACTCTCCTCTGGCCTAATCCCAGTGTCCATCACAACTGATGCTTTTGAAACCGTTAGTCTGCTATCCCCTCCTCCATTCCCAACGCCATTACACTACATTAGCTACTCCATGGCAAGCCACTCCCACCCCTACACTTGGACATATAGCTTAATGATAGTCTCATTCATCAATAAAGCATACTTATCTCCTTCTCCATATGACTTTTACTCTTCTCCTGCTCCAGTAGCCTTACTCTAGAGAAAGTGGAGACTTATAGCATTTTCAAACCCCGCCCACTTGGCCTCTCACCACAAAATTCTTGTTGTCTTTAAAATCAAATGATACGCTTGGTCGACAGAAGGGGGGTTGGAAACCTAGTAGGGCTGCAAATGACCCAGTGAAAAGTCCTAACCGAATCGATATGGCTACAAATGTAAAAAATGTTGTTAGTGTGAGGGTAAAGGGCGGGGGCATGAGCCCGAGCAAAGCATAGGTAAAGGGAAACAGACTCTGTACTGGAGATAAAGTGTCTCATTTTGCGCTGGACTGTCAGCCACCCGTATTGTGCAGGCGCCTGTTTTTTTGTCGTTGGCCTTGTCCTTAGACTAGATGGACATGTAGATATCCTTCCACTACTTTAACTTCATAATGTCATAGGATACGTAAAGTAAAAGTTTTATTTGATCATAACAAGGTGTTGGGGAGGGGGGAGATAGAGTAAGGTGTGCGATTGTACAAGCGAAGAGAAGGGGCTATCAGCTAGCAACCATACTTCAACAAGATAACTACTGTACAAAAAGTCTACAAGTCCTAGTCTAACTAATGATCCATGACACCTTGGAGACGCCCTTTTACGATTTCATTTTCGGTCCAGCCTTGCAATCCTTTGGTATAGTGCTTGCCTGGTTCGTCTTCCTCGTCATCACTGTTGTCGCTATCATCGATTGTATTTTCATGGGAGCCGTTCGTAGGGGATGCATTTCGTTCGGTATCGCAAATGAGGCCAAATACTTGCTCGCCATCATCAGAGGACGCAGAGGTGGATGGGGATCCATATCGTCGAGTAGGCCGTACTTCTGGGGATGTGCCTTGTGTCGGTACTCCGGACTCCACCACTGCAAATGATTTTTGACGTGGTCGTGTGTTCCAGTGAAGACAATTTTGCACAGAGCCGAACCAATCCGTCGTCTGGTTGTCTTTACATACCTGAGAGAAAGAGAGAGAATGGTAAGTGAAAGAAAGACAATGGATTCGAATGAGACTTACGGTTGGGAACGGGTGCCTTGATGCCGTGATTTTAATATGATCGCCCTCTAATAAAAAAGAATGAGAACACGATTAGTGCCGAATACAGGGAGGAGAATGACTTACCTTTGAGTTCGACACGGGCACGACCATCAAAAGCAGCCCAAGCTGTGTTTCGTGAGTTGTAAGGGACACAGATTCGGAGTTCCATGGAATCAGGTACCAAAGTAGATCGGAACGACAGTGTGTGAGGACATATGGGTGTGATGAGTATCGCTCGGATTTCAGGGTGTGTCAGTGAGCCACCAGCAGATAACTAAAAAAGTCAGGAAGTATAGTAATGAGTCTGACTTGTTCCTTTATGGGGGTATAACTTACGGAATAAGCTGTGCTTCCAGTGGGGGACGATATTGCCAGTCCATCTGCTTGGACGGTCGTCAGGTGCTTATCGTTTCCAAAAAGTTCGAGCAGACTAACATAAGGGCTTGGGCCACGATCGACGACCAATTCATTCATGACTTCGTATTGCTCGGTGGGCACCGTTGTAAAACAAGGAATCTGGCGGTGCTCATCGAAGCCTTCGTCGTCGGTTTTCTTGCTGTTGCTGTTAGCCTTGTCTTCGTCATTGTCCTTTTCTGTGAGAGAGTCCGATGCACCACTTGTACTGTATCCATCTGCTTCGCCATCGATTTCCCCAAACCTATTGAATTTCTTTTTCTTCGTCATGCGATCGTTGTTTGTACACCATCCTCCAGCTGTGAGTTTGCCAGTTTTAGAATTGCGCATGATGTGTCGGAGTTTGATCTTGTCGCATTCTTCGCCATGATCCTTGAGAGAGACGTGCCTGTAAACGGTGCAAGTGAGCCGTCCACGAAGATTGATGCGTACACCGTTTTCCATGACTCTTGATAGATACTTGCGGTACTTGCCAAAATCAAAGGGGGTCAGGAAGCCAAGTGAGCCGAGGTGGAAGGGGATCACAGGGGGGACATGCGTTTGGAAGAGCCACGATGAAAACAGCACCGTTCCATCACCACCAAGCTACAAAGTTCACAAGGGGAGGGAATCAGGGTCATGTCAGTAGGTGATCATACTTTATTATGTATACTTACAGTGATGATAAAATCAAAGAGGTCGGGTTTGGCGGCACAAAGCGCAGGGGTCCAAAACTTCAGTTTCTTTGATGCGTTGGGGTAGTACTTGAGTATCTTTTTGTACTTGAAGCTGAGTGAGTATTGCAACTTTTCGTCGACATACCTGAAGAAAGAGGAGAGAGCCCACTGTTAGTCATTGTCCAAGAGGAAGAATGTTATGCTTACACAGTAATGCCACTAGACTGACCATAACGAGGAGTTTCCATGAGCCATAAAGCCAGTTCACGAGTCTTGGGAATAAGCGTAATGTCCTTGGGCTTGGTGATGATCATGACGGACTTTGGATTCTCCCACCGAACCCGTGTCTTTCCTACCAATATACAAGCAATGAGTGAGTCATTTCACACAAGATGCTTTGTAAATATCTTACCAATGAGCTTTGATCCTTCATGTACAGCATAAGCCAACGTTGCCAGGCAGGAAGACGTTGTAGACGTTGTCGAATGTCGTTCCTTTTCCTTTTGACGATCGGTAGGATCGATTGTGTTTTCATTCAATGAGGTTTGGATGGCGTCCTTGTTAGCATCGTGTACGGCATTCAAGTCTTTTTCTATAGTCGTGAGAGGGTGTGAAGGAGTCATAGTAAGAGAAGAGAGAAAAAATCCGGAGAAAAAGTAAAAGAGAAGAGAGAGAATGCAAAAAGTTCATTTTCATGTCTCAGACATGACTTTGTCATTTTGTCAAGCGGAGTTTCCTCGGAAAGAGATCGGGGTTTAAAAAACTTATCTCTGGCACGAAGACAGCCAATGACATGATCTGATATCAGCTCCTTGCATGAAATAACCAACGGCTCCGAGCGGCCACAGTACACCAAAGTGTGAACGAAGAAAAGTTCCTTTGTATCCCATCGTTTACACTTTTATACACACCAACTACCATATATTATCTGGACGTCTTGTAAAATCACTTCCTGGAAGGCCGATTGGGCTTTTGGACCTTTATGAATAACATACTAGAAGCTGAGGTGCTGTACATATCATGCCAGATTTCGGGGAGTGAGCATTGTAAGAGACAAGAATGCCCCTTCCTTGGGCCGTACTAGAGCAATTTACAGTACATATGCTTTCTTTGGGAAGTTGTTCCTCGAGCGGTACACAAAAAGAAAGGGGCCCTTGAATCGGAGTTTTGAATGATAGGTCCAGTTGGATCTCAGTTTTGTAGGACTGCATTGTGAGTGACACATTGGTCGTCAATGGTAACGAACGACATGACCAACCAAGAAACCAGTTCCTCCTTCAATCTCACTACCCAAACGATGAAGAATCCACTAAATTCATCCATGAATGCCTTTGGAAGAGAGCATTTCTATACTTTTAATGGTTGGAAGGAATGCTCTATGTCGGTGGGGACGCTCGTGATGTGGCAGAAATAAGGAGTTCAACAGTGATCGGCGTTTAGTGCTCAGTGTCATTTTTTACTGGTGTTCGATGGTCTGGGCTGGGCTGGGGAGCCCCCAAAATAAAGCCCGCCAATTTTTTATTTTTTTCGATTCTCGCTTTTTTCTTTCTCTTCCTTCTTTTTTCTCCTTTTCTTCAATATGAAGCCAAAGTCGAAAAAGCATCTATATTCTCCTCCACCTGCAACGGACGAACAGCGGACGTCAACAAGTGCGCTCTCTTACCTCAGACATCGACTCTTCCATTCTAGCAGGTCGGCGACAAGTTTGGTTGATCATGAACCTGATAGAAGCGTACACGATCCTTCGACAACACCTCCACCTCCACCAAAAGCAGCAGAGCCGACAGCAAAGTCCTCGCCACAGCCTCAAGCACTTGACATACCCTCACCCATGGCATCAGCTTCCAATTCTTTGGCTTTGGATCGACCATTCTCCAAATCCTTAGAGAACAATTTGCAACTGGGACGACCTGTCTTCCGCCGCACGACCTCTGATCTTCACTCGCCACAAATCACCAAGAAAGGAGCTCATGCCGCTAATCGATCAAGTCAAATCATTTGGAAGGAGGGCTACCTGTATAAAAAGACGGACTTCCGACCTTTCCATTCCCACAAGGCTGACCGTGGTTGGAAGTTATACCGTGTAGTATTGCGTGGACACAAGCTCTATCTCTATCGAACGACGACGCCTCCTCATCACCAAGACAACCACAAATCTTTACTCGCATTGAACTCCTCGTCCGCCTCGTCTGTGTCCTCGTCAACCTCGTCCATACAACTGTTGTCTCCCACCCCGCCACCCAAATCACACAGTCGGTCTCCTTCTTTCTCCTCCACCACCTCGATGGCTGCTGCTGTCGCCACCACTAAGGAAAAGCATGCGGCTGCTTTGGACCCTTCACACTTTGACGACGATGCAAAACGACAACTCTTCACAACACCTCCCTTGGATCTCGTCTATGCCGCCGTGTTTACTGAATGGGATCGACAAAGGAAGAAAACTGCTACTGCTGTCTATTTACTGATCTATTCTGATCGCTTGGTTGTATGCAAGAAGCGGAAACAGGTAAGCAGCACACAGGAACGTCATATGGGAAGGGAGACTAAGTTCTTTTTCTTTATCGTAGGATTCGAGTGGTATTCTTGATCATCTGTGGCATATACAATCAAGCACCCCTCTTCAGCAACTGGTATTGTCTGTCTGTAAACCCGCTGCTTCCACGCTATCATTGTCGTCGCCACCATCATCATCGTCATCTTCTTCTACACCAACATACTCTGAAAACCCATCGCCATATTCCGTCTCCAGCAAGCACGATGGCGGATCTTCCTACTTCTTGGGCCGATCCACGTCTTCGGTATCGTCACCTACAGCAAATGCAACACCGCCCACTTTGGTAAATCGATTCACCCTGTCTTTTGTGTCTCAGCCATGGAATCAAACGACTTATGTCTCCTTGTCGAAAGAACTGGTCAGCTCGTGGATGCTTGCTTTCTACGATGCTCAGCATGCGTGTGAAAATGGCAAGGTTCCTATGGAAACCCCTCCTTCTACTGGTCAAACGGAGCGTCGTGTAAGCAATGAAGAAGCCATATCTGTCTCTGAACAGGATGGAGCAATGGTAAGTGATCTATCGTTAGTACCTTTCCCCCCCCCCTCATACTCTATACTAAATCCTGATCCATTTGTTCCTTTAGATCAGTACATCGTCGGTGGATACAACAACAACCATTGGCACTGCTTCATTTGACGAATGCATCCCTCATCCGGCGCTAATACTGGATGGTCAAGAAGATCGATCTGTACTTGGTGGGACGGTACCGGCTCTTGTGCATGAATTACTCTATGAAACTCAAAAACAGGGCAAAGAATTCACCTACGCATTCCTGCTCACCTACAACATGTTTACCACCATCTCTGAAGTGCTGGATCTGATGAAGGGGTATCTGGACCGCTCGCAAGGCACTCCGTTGGCTGTCTCACTATGGACCCGGCTTTTGGATCTTTATCGAATCTGGTGCGTCCGGTTTGCGTATGACGTGGTGGGGGACTTGGTGACGGGTATGATGGAACGCCTGGATGCCTTACAAGAAGATACCACTTTGTCTTTGGATATTCGGTCTCGGGGAAAGGAAATCAAGGCGCTGATTTTACAAACCGTCCAAGACAACCAACACATCATCGAACATGCACAGACACAGCGGGATTACGGTGAAGGTGTCGAGGTGGTCGATGTCATCCAACAGTACAGCGGCGGCGGGAACGACAGTGACAGTAAATCGATGGATGCGCCAACAACACCAACATCGCCAGTATCATTATCAGCGCCTATTGTCGACTTGTCGGATTTGGTGGCAACTGGTTTGTCGCCGGCATTATTCCTCAGTATGGACCCAGAGCGACTGGCCGAACAGATCTACATCTTCCACCACACACAACACTATCTGCACAGGTATCAGCTGCTCAGCGCTCTCTCCTATGTCTCACGCCCGCAGGTGCCGCCCCAGATGCTGAACACTCTCCTCTTTACTTCGCCCTCGCCTCACTTTTTGACTCGGTTGATATGGCAACATATATTGGTGGAAACCCGCTTACAACAGACTGACAATGCTATGGTGATGCGAACAAGTCTATTGGAACATTGGGTCCGTGTGGGTGCTGCACTGATGGAGCTCAAGGATATGACCGGGTGGAGTGCGGTTGCTATGGGAATATGCTCTATGGAAATCGCACGGCTCAAGGAAGCTTGGAAAACTGTCCATCGTCCCTTGGTGAAAATGGTGGCACACGTATGGGGTCCTCTTCTTGCTGACCATGGTATCTACTCCTTGGACGTCTGGATGGAAGGGTGGGAGCACGAAAGCCGCCTGCAGGATCTGTTTTCGCAAATTCTCGATGTGGACTCACTGGATCTGCCTGCCCACGTCTATTCCAAGGGTCAGTCTTCATTACGGTCCTTGCCTCACTTTGGCTCACTGAAACAATCTGTGGATCGGTTACGGCGCCATGTCCCTCTTTATCTGTCATCAGCAAACAAGGATGTGGTCAACTTTATGTCAAGCTGGTGCATACATGATACTATTCGATCTGGCCTTGGTACCTGGAAAAAGGGGCGGCTCTTGGGCTGGGATGAAAATGATACCAAAGGATTACTGCCTTTCCAAGTGGTGCGACCTTTGCAAATGTACTTTGAATCCTCCATCAATCAAGTCTCATCAGTGCCTCATGACTTCAAATATCTCCATGAATGCTCGCTTGTGTGTGAGCCTCGCATCTTTGGTCAAGCTATGGTGGATCGTCCGTCCAAGGAGGTGGCTGGCCCGTCGTACTCGCCCTTGGCATTCCCGGATACTCTGGATTCAAGCTATACATTCTTCCCAAAGTCCGCCTCTTTGAAGCTATTTGGTCAAACAATGCAGAAACAAGATAGTCAGCAACAGCAGCAACAATCTTTGGGCCACGAGGTGCAACTTGTCCATCGCCAGGAACAGCCTTCTTATCTTGCCCAAGCGTCCTTATCTGCACTACAAAAAATGGATACTATGGCATGTTTGAACACCAAGAGGGATAGTGTGGCAACCTTGCCGGATGATGAAGTCTCTCGATGGATGGAGGATACGTCGTTCCTGGCCCAGCATAACCAGGTGGTGGCCCTGAATCGACAACTGGACTATACTAGGCGACATCATCGGGAAAACGAAAATCTCTCGGGCAACAATCATGGCTGGCTCTTCCATTTGCGCGACAACACTCTTGTGCTTACTGCTGAAGGATTACTGGCCCTTCCGCCTCCATCTTCGCCTGGTACATCGATAGCGTTTGACAAAGAACTCGGGGCAACATCAATCATCAATGTTCGAGCTGGCTATCTGGTGCCTTTGGTGGATGTGCTTGTGCATGGTGTAGGCCAATTCAAGACCACGATGCAACAACAATGGCGTGCGCTGGGACCCTCCTCGACCTCACGGAACGACATTGTCGACTTACTACACCCGGCCATGGACGACGAAGAATACATGCGTGCGTTTTTCACGACCTATCGAATGTTTTGCTCGCCAAAGCGCCTGATGATGACTCTCCAAGACCAATTCACCCAAGCAAAGGCTCAAGGCTCCCAAGCGAAACGGCAACAACAAGAACAATCGAAGAAACAGCGGCGTCGAATGACAATGATGGATGCAGGATTTGCCTCGGCTGGTTTGGCCAAGTTGGAAAGCATGGAACAAGCCCCGGCGGTGGACAACGGAAATGATGTTTTGGCTTTCGACTGGCTTGTGGTGGCAAAGACGCAGCTTCGTGTGGTGCATATCCTGATGTATTGGATCGAAAAACACTTTTACGACGTGGTGGACCAGATTGATTTACTAGGCGGGATGTTGGATTTGATGATGACAGCTAAAACGTCCTTGGCTTTGTGGCAACTTCCTCTGGCTCAGCACTACGAACAGCACTATGGAGGCGATGGCGAGGACGACGATGGGCTGCTGAAACAACGGACGACCACTGATTCGGGTATCGAACGAAATGTGAAAGCGGCATTGGAATTAGGCGACAAGATAGGTGCTGGACTCGATCAACTGCAGACTCTGTTGGCTCGGAAATCACTCTCACCCAGCTATGATTTGAAGGCTATCCAGTACGATACTCAAGGCAGTCGGAGTGCGGATGAACTTTATCGGCAACTCACCAATGGAAAACAGCAATTCAGTGTGATGTTACAGTTGGCGACCAGCAAAACGTCGACATTCTCTTTGATTCGCACTCCTTTGGATGACACTGCGGCTAGTGTGGTGGATCGCTATTCGGCTTCGACGTTATTGGAACAAGCTGATCGGGCGGTACGACAACTCTTTGGCTCGGTCACCTTACAGGATTGGATTCAAACCACGGATATGCTGGAAGCTCAATCAAACGATCTTTATGCTTGGTTACCGGCACGAAATAGCAGTAGTAAAGACTCGCTATCACCTACAAGCGGGACGAATGGCAACAATGCTGCATCCTTATCGCCATCATCCTCGTCTTCTTCCTTGAAGCAACAACAACAACAACATCAGCAAAAGCGACCTTCGCTCATGGCGTCAGCACTCTCTCCCGTCGTGGATGCCCCCACCGCCCATTACTCGGATTATCATCACCTTCACTCTGACGAAATCATCATCTCCGACATTTTTATCGGCATCGAAGGGGCTCGACGATCTATGGTCTCTCCTTTGGCAGTCTCGGCAGATGATCTCTTACTGGCATTCCCAAGCTCTATACAATACCTGTACTGCATGCATTATATCATCCGGAGCTGGGCTATTCATGAAGTCACCGCACCCAAGATCGACCTCAGCACCCGTGTGGCCAGAATTGATACCTTTTTGCAAATGATTGGTCTCTCTCGTAGCTCTTGTCAAAAGCTTGGTCTGTTTGCGGAGCTCAAAAATGCTGCCTCTACTCCTGGTGGCAACAACACTCCAACATACGTCCCTGGATTTGTCGAAAATGCCGTGGCAAGTGCTCTGGTCAGTCCCGAAGTCCGACTATTTACAAAGGCGTGGAAGCTGATTGGTCAAAAGTACAAGGTTTCTGATTTGGACACATTGGCACCCTTCTTCAGGAACATGGCCCGGGCAACTGCAACTTCATCCGTGTCTCCATCCTCGCCTCTATTGGACCACCATCTCAAAGACGACGTACTGCTGACACCAAGCATTGGCTGGATATTCGAACGCATTGTAGAACTCTCCCTGGTGATCCCCGACACTTATCAAGGCATGATTCATTTTGACAAGCGACGATACGTGTACCGGTTTTTACGAATGGTGATGAACGCTCAGCTGAAATTGGAAACCCAGTCTACATCTCAGGCTATCGGCATGTCCTTTTTGATCTCACCAAACAACAAGAAGCGCACCTGGAAAATGCTGAAGGATGAAGCTTACAAGGAAAAAAGTCAGAATCACCACCACCACCATCATCATCGACCGGCAGCCTCAGCGGCCAGCAAATTGAAATCCAGCCATTCCTCAGGCTCCATTGGGTCCTCTGCCGCTTCCTCAACGCCTCACCTATCCACCAAGCATGGGGTATTCAGCAAACTTGTATCGGCACAAATGGACAAACTGAAGCGGGATATCAAGGAACGGGAACGGATCGACCGAGAATGGAAGGATGTACAACACAAATTGCAAAAGCGGCAGGCGGATCAACTACGAAACAAGCAACATCGGAAACCTGGACAACAGCATCGACGCCATGCTTCTTCATCATCAGTCATTGTCTCGACCTCACCTCCCTCGGCAGATCAACTCACGGTGACACCCTCCACATCACTTGGCGGTGCTATGCCTCATGGGATCAAGTGGCCAGCCTTACTTCGGACTTTTCGACCTCCTTCGATGGCAAGCTTCCATATCCTCGACGATCTCCACCAAACCGATGCATCTGGTATGAAAAAGGCCACTGCGAACGACACAGCCGAGACTATGAAGGCAGCTATGGTGATCAACCTGATTCATGCGACGACATCTATTGCCAGCGGATACGAGAAACGGCCCTTTGTCTTCCGGGTGGTGACCGAAGAAGGTGCGCAATATCTACTACAAGGTGCAAGTGTAGAGGATATGCAGAATTGGATGGACGAAATCAACCAGGCGGCACGACATGGCACGGCGAAACGACGAAGTGTGTTTGCGGCGGAATCCAAAGAAGGCACGACCATTGTGACATCATCTCCTGTATCGGAAGCAGCAACATCGACAAGCGAACGGACCCGGAAGCAAAAGAAGACCACAACAACAGCAGCAGCAACTACAAGAACAACAGTGTATGGTGTCTCGTTGGAAGTGCTCAAAGAACGTGAACTCAAGGATGTGCCTCCATTGGTGACGAAGTGTATCAACGAAATCGAACGGCGTGGGCTGGAAGAAGTCGGAATCTACCGTGTGGCTGGTACTGGATCAGTGGTGCAGCAGCTCAGAAAGGAATTCAACTCGGGTGCCAGCAATGTGATTATCGACGACTACCATTATCCTGATATCAACGTGGTGGCCGATGCTCTCAAGCAATTCTTGCGGGAACTACCTGAACCTCTACTGACATTTGTGCTCTACGATGAATTTATCAATGCATCAGGTAAGTCGAGGGTGATGGGAATCAATAGACATGATACTTTAACACCTTCTCTTCTTATATAGCCTCTGAAGATCATGATGATCGAGTATACAGAATCAAACAAGCCATCCTAAAGCTTCCGATCCCTAATTATCAGCTATTGAAACGACTGGTAGAGCATTTTGTCGTGTAAGTTATCAAAAAAAAAAAATGGATCACAGGGAAAGCGTTACTGATTCTTTCTTTTGACGTCCCAACTTAGTGTCACCGATTACGAAGCGATCAACCACATGTATGCCACCAATTTGGCCATTGTCTTTGGACCAACTCTCTTACAACCCACGCCTGGACCAGCCGCTTTCACCACCTCCATGTCAAACCTCGGTCATCATCAAAACGTTGTAAAGTACCTGATCTTACACTACCACTATTTGTTCGACATTGATGGCGGCGAATGAAATTCTTTGACTTTTTAACTTTTATAGCTGATTATCAAATTGCCCCCCCCTCCCCCTCTT